>JAWQFJ010028312.1:95000-160000 GCA_034096865.1 Theodoxus fluviatilis | reverse complement strand
ATGCTGGAGCACTTCCGCATTCTCTGCTGGAATGTAAGTGGTTTGAGCGCACGGCTAGACGAATCTGGGTTCCTCGAGTACGTGGCCTTGTTTGATGTCTGCTGTTTCTTGGAAACATTTACGGCGTAAAATTTAGATTTCTCCATTCATTTTGAAGATTATGTTATCTACCACTCTCCAGGTAAAAAAACTATAATTGCAAGGAAGGTCAGGTGGAGTTGCCGCTCTTATTCGTAAATACCTAGTTGCTAATGTAACTCAAATATTGTGCTAGCATGATAACGTACTGATTTTTCGCATACAACGGCGGAGGCTAGTCATTGCCATCTGAATTGCCCTACTATGCTGCTAATAATGTAAAATGCAGTATACATTTACTTGAAGATATAATACTTGAACTAGAACGTAATTATCCAGAAACACTTTTGCTGATTTGCCGGGACTTGAATGCAAGAATAGGAAATTGGAGTGTGCACGAGAATGAAGATGATGTGCTTACCGAAGAAACAGAAGAGGAAACTTGTATATGTGATCACTTTATGTCTCCTAGAATGTCACAAGACAAAACGGTTAGCAATTTTGGAATGGCAATGATTAAAGTATGCAAAGTTCTTGTATCTTGAATGGATGTACAAAACGTGACAGAGACGGACGCAATACATTTATTTCTGCTCAGGGTGAAAGTGTAATGGATTATTGTCTAATATCGGCTAGTAGCCTAAACCAGGAAATAGATCTTAAAGTTACGAACCGAATAGAGTCTGATCACATGCCGCTAGAAATAACCCTTGGGAAAGGGTTTCCAAGTCCTGAAATAAATGTAATAAAGTTAGTAGACAAAATATGCTGGGATCCCTCTAAAGCAGAGGAATTCATTGATAAGATTAAAGATAGAAACTTTACTGATCATATTAACACAGCATCTGAAATCCTCCAGCGGTCTGTAGAAGATGCCCTTAAACTGTTCATGGATACTTTTGCTTTAAGTGTAGAATGTATGAAAAGGGAAATCAGGATTAGCAACAAAACCACTCGCAGGAACCTATCGACCTGGTTTGACTGTGAATGTATGGATATTAGAAGAGAAACTAGAAACTCTTTAAACAGATATAGGAAGACAAAACTGCCATCTGACAAAGAAAAATACACTATATGTAGGCGAAAATATAAAAATCTTCTGCGAGAAAAGAGAAATGGCTATTTTAGCATGGCAAGTCGTGCACTGATGATGAGTCTAAGAAACTCGAGAGAGTTCTGGGCTAAGGTAAAAAGTACTATACGTAGAGCTCCTCCTCGTCTAGACATTGATCCAAACATATGGAGAAATCATTTTCAAAAAATGTTCAGAGGTAACATTGATTACGATGTACAAATATCGCTTGATCTGGGAGAAGTCATGGAACACCCTGATTTAGACGCTGAAATAATAATAATAATAATAATAATAATAATAATAATAA
This sequence comes from Theodoxus fluviatilis, assembly GCA_034096865.1. Taxonomy (NCBI): domain Eukaryota; kingdom Metazoa; phylum Mollusca; class Gastropoda; order Cycloneritida; family Neritidae; genus Theodoxus; species Theodoxus fluviatilis. Next base: position 158,540 of record JAWQFJ010028312.1, on the reverse strand, counting down.
TAATAATAATAATAATAATAATAATAATAATAATAATAATAATAATAATGTGTGGATTTATAAAGCGCCTTACCAATGAGTTAAGACATGCTCAAGGCGCATACATACACACGCATTACAATATACAATAACAGTCAATCACCTCAAGCACAACTTAATAAACTTAATAACATAAGAATCAGACATTCACTTCAGACATTCGACAAACTGATGTACAGCGTCACCGTTAAACCATGAAACTGGGGAGAGGGGGAGGAGGGACAGGAGGGGGGTATGGGTCTTAGGCAAGCTAGTACAAAGAGAAGAGTGAGGAGAGGAAGATGAAGAAACTTAGACAGGATCAGGGAAATATTTGAAGAAGAGGTGAGTTTTGAGAGCAGAGCGAAAGATCGAGGGAGAATTAGAGTGACGAACAGAGGCAAGGAGGTCATTCCAGAGGGAGCCTGATAAAATAAAGAGCGTTCACCAAATTTTGTTTTAACTGGAGGGTCCTCGGGGAACCTGAGGATTCTTGTGTCTGCGGAAGAGCGTAGGTGTCTAGCGGGTGTGTGGGTGCGCATGGGTTTAGAGAGATATTGAGGAAGGGATTCAGCGAAGTAATAGTAGCAAATCAGTAAGGAAGAAGTTAAAGTAGCAATACAGAGTTTACGGGCAGGACGGTCACCTGGCCTTGATGGTATGGTTCACATGCACCCGGTGGACTACAAAATCAGTTGAACTCCCTGACGACAATTTCAGAATATCTCGGTCTTAAAGTCAATACAGAAAAAACTAAGGTCATGGTATTTAGAAACGGTGGACACTTAGCCGAGAGCGAAAGATGGTATCTTAGCCATACACGATTGGATGGGGAGAACAGATATAATTATTTAGGTTATACCTTTTCTACCCGACTTTCCACTGCTGCTACAGTAGAAGAAGTTGCCATTAAAGGCAAACAAAGGGCTGTCCAGTTACTGAAAACTATGTGGGCCCTCCGCAACAAAACACTAATGTATTCTTTAGTCTTTTTGATGCACAAGTGCAGCCCTGCCTATTATATGGTGTAGAAATCTGGGGCCTGGAGAATCATGACAAAGTCGAAAAAGTACATCTCTTCGCATGTAAAAAGTTCATGAGTTTAGACGTTAAAACACCTAACCACTTTGTGTGCGGAGAACTAGGCAGGTACCCTCTGGCTATCAATATTACTATCAGAGCGGTAAATTACTGGATGAGACTGTCCTGAATGTTACCACATAGACTACCTAGACAAGCTTATGTAATGCTGCAAAAATCACATGTCCATGATGATAAAAATTGGTCTAGTATTGTAAAAAACACCTTATGTAAGTTAGGGTTCACCTACGTGAGGCTGAATGGAGGGGTTGGGAATGAGACAAGATTTCTCAAACAACTCAAACAAAGACTACAAGACTGCTTTCTACAGTCTTGGGATGAACGAAATCGCAATAGTCAATGATTTGCACCATATTCTGCCTTCAAAAACGTATTGGGCCAAGAAAAATACGTTACCTTTCTAACCATTAAAAAATTTAGAGACGCATTCATCAGATTCAGACTTGGAACGAACTCCTTAAGAATTAACCAACGCTATAATCACGGTGAAGCAAACGAGCTAACCTGCCCATTCTGTAACGTGTTGGAAGATGAAAATCATTTTCTCTTATACTGGAATGCTTACAGTGAATTTAGAGATACATATATAAAAGAATACGTGCGTGTGAATAAAATGAGACTGCCGTTGGTTGCTGAAAGGCACTAACATTCGAATAACAAGGAGTGTTTCCATGTACATCTTCAATGCCTTGAAACACAGAAAGGAAAAAATAAACAACATGTGAGCCTTGTATTGAATCTGCTTTGACTGTAACGCCGATGATTATGCTTGTGTTTTGTTTGAATATCCAAACATGTAGATTTTTCCCCAAACAGATGAATTATTGTTATATACATGTATGTAGTTTAACGGGCTGTCGCCCTATGAGTAAACATTCAGGTCAGTTCAGTTCAGTTCTCTCATATCTTTGGATCACATCTCTCTCTAGAACACATCTCTCTAGATCACATTTCTCTGGATCACACCCTCCCCCCTCCCCCCCCCCTCTCTCTCTCTCTCTCTCTCTCTCTCTCTCTCTCTCTCTCTCTCTCTCAGATGATACAACGCTGACTACCGCGGACAGCTCAACCGAAACTGTGGCAGATAAACTCCAAAAGAGTCTTGATGAGATATGTTGCTGGTATCATTCAAATCATATGGTCCTCAACCCGTCCAAAACCAAGTACCACAAGGCAAAAACATCAACTACATCCTTTGTCACTCCCACTCTCACTTGATGCTGGGCCGATAGAAAAGGTGAAAGAACACAACGTGCTTGGGGTGATGATTGACGAACAGTTAGACTGGAACTCACACATAAATCTGCTGTGCAAAACGATTTCAAGCAATCTCTTTCTACTGTCAAAGCTGAGGCACTTTGTAGACACGGAAGCCTGCAAACCTTTTTCAGTGCCCACATCGTATCACACATCAATTACGCAGCAACATTGTGGGATAACTGTAGTGAAGCTAATTTGAAGGGAGTTAATTCACCATACAGAAGAGCTTCTAAGCTTATGGTCCCAAATAAATCTTTCAGCACTGAAAAGAAAATGGAAATGCTAGACATTTTGCCTCTCCATAAACATCTGCAGCTCAATAAGTGTGTGCTTGTGAAAAAGGTAAAAGATGGCAGAACACCAGAATATCTAACCAAACTATTTGAGCAGTCATCATTCAGAGGACATGACAAATTTCTCCTGCTCGCATCGATTTGTTAAAATCGAGCCTATCTTACTCTGGGGCTGCTCTGTGGAATACACTGCCTGATGACATAAAATGTATCAAATCTTTGCCTATGTTCAAAGAAAAAATTCGCACTATTCTCAGGCATCATCCTATGAAATAGTTTTCCACGCTTTCATCTGACGTCTAGACAGTGGTACGGCTAGGTGTGTATCCTACATTGTCCATTCTTCACATATGCTTACTTCAGGCCACCCCTGGCTGAAATATTGGAGTATGTTTAAGAAATTGTACATGTATAATTCTTGCGATAATTATACTGACTCACTCTCTCTCTCTCTCTCTCTCTCTCTCTCTCTCTCTCTCTCTCTCTCTCTCTCTCTCTCTCTCTCTCTGATGCTTCCGGTAAATTAGCAACAATTTTTGCCGAACGTTTCAATATTCGTTCCATTGAATCTCTGTCTCTTTGTGGACAAAGACCCCATACGTAAGAAAATAATTTATGTGAGACATGATATGTGCATGATGAAAGGCCAGACGGTCGTCTTTTGGGAGAAAATGTTTTATTGTTTTAAATATGAACAGGTTAGTGTTGATTTTTAAGAGTGTGCTCTGCTTGGGCTGACCAGGTCAGATTATGATCTATTATCACGCCTAGTAGTTTCTGTTCTGAGATGTAGGTTGCTATTAATGCGTTATGTAGATTTACAGTTAGCTCTAATGAAGAGAGTAAAGTAGGTTGCTATTGATGCGTTATGTATATTTACAGTTAGCTCTAATGAAGAGAGTAAAGTAGGTTGCTATTGATGCGTTATGTAGATTTACAGTTAGCTCTAATGAAGAGAGTAAAGTAGGTTGCTATTGATGCGTTATGTAGATTTACAGTTAGCTCTAATGAAGAGAGTAAAGTAGGTTGCTATTGATGCGTTATGTAGATTTACAGTTAGCTCTAATGAAGAGAGTAAACAACTCTTCTTATGTTTAGTTGTGATTAGCATGCATGTTGTTTTCTCATGATTTAACATCCTTCTATTTGCTTGGCACCATAATTCTATCGGCGAAAGATCTACATTTAGATTTTGCTGAATTTCGGCAACAGTATTGCCTACAACTGTTAGCATAGTGTCATCAGCATACATATCTGTGTTGCTGTGACGCGTTGCAGATGGCAGATTAGAAGAGAAAATTGAGTATAGTAGAGGGCCGAGGATTGACCCTGAGGGTACACTGGAGTATAAGTGCCGGATTTTAGATAATTTATTGTCTATGGAGACCTGCTGGGTTCTACCTGCTAAATATGACTTGAACAAGAGCGGAGTTTTCTTGATGCATCTAAAAGTGGATAATCTATCGAGTAGGATATCGTGGAGAACAAGATCAAAGGGTTTTGAAAAGTATCGTGCCTGTCCCCTGAATTATATGCATTGTCGTCCGTTTTTCAACCGGCTGTCTCCCCTGACTGCCTGTGCTGATTATCTCCCCTGACTGCCTGTGCTGATTTTCTCCCCTGACTGCCTGTGCTGATTATCTCCCCTGACTGCCTGTGCTGGTCATCTTCCCCGACTAACGCATATCCCTCGGTGTCCATGTCAGCTTTGCCCGCATCAGACATGGCCGACCACAGGACAATCACCGCTGAAGTCAATCCATGCAAGTTAATAACGACGTCATTTTGTGGGTTCCTTGCACGCAGAATGACCACACGGCTTCTCTCGGGTCCACCTGGAGGCACACCGTAAATAGAGGGCATCCATGTCTTCACAGCTCACGTCTACAAGGCCAGCAGCCAAAAGAACCGACACAACACCTGTAGACATAGATGCCTTCAAGCAACGACACAACACCTGTAGACACAGATGCCTTCAAGCAACGACACAACACCTGTAGACACAGATGCCTTCAAGCAACGACACAACACCTGTAGACACAGATGCCTTCAAGCAACGACACAACACCTGTAGACAAATGCCTTCAAGCAACGACACAACACCTGTAGACACAGATGCCTTCAAAGACACAACACCTGTAGAAAGAGATGCCTTCAAACAACGACACAACACCTGTAGACACAGATGACTTCAAGCAACGACACAACACCTGTAGACACAGATGCCTTCAAACAACGACACAACACCTGTAGACACAGATGCCTTCAAGCAACGACACAACACCTGTAGACACAGATGCCTTCAAGCAACGACACAACACCTGTAGACACAGATGCCTTCAAGCAACGACACAACACCTGTAGACACAGATGCCTTCAAGCAACGACACAACACCTGTAGACACAGATGCCTTCAAACAACGACACAACACCTGTAGACACAGATGACTTCAAGCAACGACACAACACCTGTAGACACAGATGCCTTCAAGCAACGACACAACACCTGTAGACACAGATGACTTCAAGCAACGACACAACACCTGTAGACACAGATGCCTTCAAGCAACGACACAACACCTGTAGACACAGATGCCTTCAAGCAACGACACAACACCTGTAGACACAGATGCCTTCAAGCAACGACACAACACCTGTAGACAAATGCCTTCAAGCAACGACACAACACCTGTAGACACAGATGCCTTCAAAGACACAACACCTGTAGAAAGAGATGCCTTCAAACAACGACACAACACCTGTAGTCACAGATGCCTTCAAGCAACGACACAACACCTGTACACACAGATGCCTTCAAACAACGACACAACACCTGTAGACACGGATGACTTCAAGCAAAGACACAACGCCTGTAGACACAGATGCCTTCAAGCAACGACACAACACCTGTAGACACAGATGCCTTCAAGCAACGACACAACGCCTGTAGACACAGATGCCTTCAAGCAACGACACAACACCTGTACACACAGATGCCTTCAAACAACGACACAACACCTGTAGGCACAGATGCCTTCAAACAACGACACAACACCTGTAGACACAGATGACTTCAAGCAACGACACAACACCTGTAGACACAGATGCCTTCAAACAACGACACAACACCTGTAGGCACAGATGCCTTCAAACAACGACACAACACCTGTAGACACAGATGACTTCAAGCAACGACACAACACCTGTAGACACAGATGACTTCAAGCAACGACACAACACCTGTAGACACAGATGACTTCAAGCAACGACACAACACCTGTAGACACAGATGACTTCAAGCAATATATCACGAATCAGATTTATTTTATTTAAGTTGGGGCTTGTTTGAGTGGTTTTAATGCTAGTTTTGTTTTCCTTCGTGGCAGAGTTGTCCGGTTGGTCTCGAGCCATTCCACCTACACCAACCGTGACACAGCGACACGTGACCTGGAGGCACAGATGCCTGCAAGCAGCGACACGTGACATGGAGGCACAGATGCCTGCAAGCAGCGACACGTGACATGGAGGCACAGATGCCTGCAAGCAGCGACACACAGGAAGACATCATGGCAAGGCAGGCCTCATGCACTTGATGGCGAATGCGTTCCTTTATGTTTCCATTTGACTGTGGGTGTTTTATTTTCGGTATGACCACGGTCAAAAGCTGAGATGGCGCTGCCTGGCAACACTCTCTGAGGACGGGCGAAGCAGGTGAGCGACTGACGGCGCTGGAGGCGATGCGAGCAGTCTGCTGACCACGCCGCCATCACGGCGGACCGCCGCCCTACAAGCCCACCACTCCTCTCAGCGAAAGGCGACTCGGATTTCCCGCCATGCCCGGCACAGCTTCCTGTCACGTGATGCCGTCCCAGTTACCGTCATGCCGTGCTGCGTCCGCCATGTTTATTCAGAAAGCAGCTTCCTGTTTGGCTCCGGAGTGGTGCGACCCCAAATGATGACGTCAATGACGCGAATCCTCCCTCCCCTCCCCCTCCCTCTTCCACATCCCTCTCTCCTCCCTCTTCCCCTCCCCCCCCCCCCCTCTTTCCTTATCTCCTTACCCTTCCCCTTTACCCCTCCCTTTCTCTACCCCCTCCCCCTTTCCCCTCTCCCAGACTCCGCCCTCCCCAAAACTGTTGCGTGTTGCTGTATCGATAAACGGATCAGTCAGTTCTATTTATAGCAGTGACTGCAGCTGTTGCACAGCGTGCAAATTATAAAGCGAGAAAGGAGCGCTCGCTTGTGCTTATTTGTTTGCATTGTGTGATTATGATCTCTGAGAGAGTAGAAAGAATAGAACTGAAGTGGTTTATTGCCAGGCCGACGGCCCATACAAGCTTGTGGTTTAGCACGCACATGTACAAAAGAAAAAAAGGGGGGGGGGGAAACCCCCAAAAACACGCGTTGACATATGCGTATATACCTTAAACTCTCATGCAGAGGAAGTCAGGAACTCAAAACTACTATTTAACAAACAAGAATTTAATACCCCTTCAGCAACGCCGCAGAATGAATGTAAGGAGGTGAAAATGATGGATGGTAATGGTAATAAAGGATCGATGACCTGCACTTATGCAACCTAACGATGAAAGATGAAACAATACCCCACACACCTTAACCCAAACATGTAAAAATACATTCCCCTCCAATCCCACAAAACTCAACAGTTGGCCCTGGACTGAGCCACAACACCACCCCACAGTCCCGCGGATCCCACAACAACAACAAGAAGGGCAAAGCCCATACAACTCACATGCTTGACCTTGACCTTTACATGACCTTGACCTTTACATGACCTGACCTTCAGGTGACCTTCAAGGTCAAGGTCAAACAACTAAACCTAGCAATGACATCATGAACTAAGAACTGCTTTACACATTTTTCCTACCAAATTACATGTGACCTTGACCCAAGAGCAAGGTCATCCAAGGTCACGCAACACAAAGCTGTTTCTTCAAGACATAGGAAGCACAATGATGCTTATTGGCACTTTCTACCATGAGATATGGTCACTTTTAGTGGTTCACTACCCCATTTTGGTCACATTTCATAAGAGTCAAAGTGACCTTGACCTTGATGATATGTGACCAAATGTGTCTCATGATGAAAGTATAACATGTGTACTACAATGTTTTAAAGTTAGTTCAGGGTCAAGGTCACTTCAAAATATGTATACAATCCAACTTTAAAGAGCTCCTGTGACCTTGACCTTGAAGCAAGGTCAATCAAACTGGTATCAAAAGATAGGGATTATTTTACCCTATACACTATATATAGGTGAGGTATCCAATCTCAAAAACTTCAGAGAAAATTGAGAAAATGTGAAAAATGGCTGTTTTTTAGACAACATTTACGGCCCCTGCGACCTTGACCTTGAAGCAAGGTCAAGTCACTATGTATGTTTTTTGAGGCCTTGTCATCATACACCATCATGCCAAATTGGGTGTTGATAGACTTAATAGTCTCCGAGAAAAATCCAACGTTAAAGTTTTTCACGGACGCCCGGACGCCCGGACGCGCGGAGCATAGACTCACTGGCTTCGCACGGAGTAAAAATTAGTTTTCATCGAACCTATTGCAGCTTGCATATTGCTATAGGCAACGTAGATTTAATAATGTTTGAAAGAGTTGCATTCAAACTGTTTTGCGTCAACTTTATAAACATTTTTTAAAGTCACATTAACAGTTTTGGCGTCGACATTTCTAAACGTTTTTCACAATCATGTGAATCGTAAACGTAAATCAAACCATTCAAACCAAAATAAAACGTTTTAAAAACGTTTTCATGCTATGTGGGAATTAACTTTCCCCACGACTGTCCAACACCGTCACTTGCACATCAGCACAACGCCTACGACCGTCCAACACTGTTACTTGCTCGTCAACACAACACCTCCCACTGTCGAACACTGTCACTCGCTCGTCAACACAACACCTCCAACTGTCCAACACTGTCACTTGCTCGTCAACACAACACCTCCAACTGTCCAACACCGTCTCTCTCACGTCAGCCCAAACCCACTACGGCCGACCACCACTATCTCATGGCCTCCTTCTGCGACAAGCCGCAGAACAGGGAACGAAGGAACCAAAGTGACCACGACCGTCGGACCTCCCGTGACCAGGTGAGCTCAGGATGATGAGTGGCACCGGGAACTTTGGACAATGATGACAGTGATGAGGAGCAGCGAGGACACTGAACGATAACGACAGCGATGAGGGCAGTGAGGACCTTGGACGATGTCGACGGCCATGAGGAGCATCGAAGACTTCGGATGATGTGGGTCGTAGAATATGCAAACCAAACAACACCCAGGCCTAAATGGCCAGAATTAGCAACTATAGCATAATACATAGCACACAAATCACAACTCAAACCCGTTACAAACATGACGGTACTCAGTCAAAACACTGTCTTAGCCTTTCCACAAACTAGGCCCATTTCAAGCAATCTTAACTTTTACTCAAATAAAGCAAATCAAAACAGCAATCCTACCATGAACCATGAAACGATTTTAAATGATGCGAGGTGGGAACCAAACAATGAATGAACGTCAAAACCACAGTTCGGAAATTCCATTACCTATCTCAACTTCCCCACCCACCCCTAAAACAGCAAACTCACAACCTAGTGAAAACTTACACAAAGACATTTACACACAACAAATACTCACATGGAAGAACCCGGCCCTTCCCCTGGTGACGATTTCCTTCGGTCTACACCGACAAAGACAATATAGTCTTTAACTATTCCGGGCTGACAGAAGCCACGCCACGCACTGGGTTGACAGCGGTCACACCACAATTCCGCAACCCTCACACAAGCGAGGTTGCTTCTGCGCTCACAAAACAGCGACTGCCACTTCAAAACCCTCACCCTCAAAAGAAAACGTGAACATCACCCTGCAAACTCTTCCGTTCCCCAAATTCCCGTGCAAAAACGCGCAGAGCTCACTCACCACCTCAAATATCACGCTCCACGGGGAAAATGCACGGACGAGGAGCGCGCTAACGCGCTTCAAACGCACTACACAACAAGCGTGCGCACTCACGAACTCACCACACGAACATTAACCCCTCAACACTAGCAACCTGCTCGCGACAGCATGTTTACATACAAACTCAGACTGACTTGGAAATACCAAACACATTGATAATAAAAGAAGAGTAAGTACTGTTACATGTTGAAAAGTGGATAAAAATAAAAGCTTTGTCCACAATATTTTGTACAATTATAACGTGTTGGTAAACTTCAATGTATTTGTATTGGATGTGTATGAGAGAGAAGAGAAAAAAGAAGAGAGAAAGAAGAGAGAGAAGAGAGTTTAAAAAAATCAAATATCACAATCAGGGGCGGGTTTCAAAATAGGTAGTCGATCTTGGTCGCAAGATCTTGCTTCGCAGTAAGAGCTAGCTAAAAAAGAAACTACCCAACGTGACGAACTAATGCGCATGCGTAGACGTCACGACAAGAGGTGAACTAGCCACATTTCAATGGCCGACGTGTTGCCGGTTCACTCAGAAAACGCTCTATTTCGAGATACTAGCAACCCATCAAAAAAAAATATAAGCCATGCACAGCATTAATTTTTCAAAGGTGTATGTTGAATGCATCAATAGGTCGTGAAAGCTTTTACATTTTACACATCGAATGCAGGTCGACGCATCCACGCCGAACTTTTGTCTCCAAGTTGGCGGCGCGCACTATACTCATGCTGTCCGCCATCTTCAATCTTAAAAGCTAGGCACCTCTCAAGCTGCCTTGCTCAATCTACGCTCGTCTACGATTGGCTCGCGAGCAAGCAAAGAATGAAACTGCCCATTCGGCGAGATCTGCGTAGATCTACCGAGATCTTCGCATTTTGAAACCCGCCCCTGTGGTTGCAAAGCACGGCTAGTTTAATCTCCCTCTCCCCCACCCCATCCCCTCACACCATCTCCCTCTTCCACCCCCACCCCCCATCCCCTCTCACCATCTCCCTCTCCCCCCCCCCCCCATCCCCTCACCCCATCTCCCTCACCCCCCCCCCCCACCCCCCCATCCCCTCCCACCATCTCCCTCTCCCCCACCCCATCCCTTTCCACCATCTCCCTCTTCTCCCACCATCTCCCTCTCCCCCACCCCACCCCCTCTCACCATCTCCCTCTCCCTCACCCCACCCCCTCGCACCATGCATCTCCCTCTCCCCCACCCCCTCCCCTCCCACCATCTCCCTCTCCCCAACCTCCTCCCACCATCTCCCTCTCCTCCAAGCCACCATTTCCACCATGACCCTCTCCTCCACCCAACCCTCCCACCATCTCCCTCTCCCCCTCGCCCCACCCTCTCCCACCATGGCATCTCCCTCTCTCCCGCCCCCTCCCAAAATCTCCCTCTCCCCCACCACATCCTCTCCCACTATCTCCCTCTCCCCCACCCACCCATGCTATGGCCGACTGAAACTTGCGAGGCTTGAGGGATAAAAAAATTACGAAATTGCGTCACGTCATTCTTGGACGTCACACATGCCGAAACTTCTATAGTCGGGACAGAGTTCCGTCCCTTGCAACACTGTCATTTCATTTCGACGTGGTAACTATAAGATCGTTTCAGAATGCTCTTCTTCAAACCATTGCTAAAACGCTGCAAAAAGGTAGGTTTGCTCTATTAACTCAGTAACGTTTTTGAATGTTTTTATCTCTAGGAAACGTTTGTCGTCGTGATCATATTATTATTAACTAAAATGATGTTTGACGGATAATTTTCTGCCTACTTTGGTAGGAAGTGCCCTTTGCCATAACGATAGACGCAGCCGTCATTCAGATGGACGCTACCGCCATCTTGGTCAACGCGCCAATATAGCACCAACGCAGCTTGCATGGCCGAAAGGAACGCAGATTCTTCTGTGGGCACGTTCATGCAAGGAGAGGAGGAACAGTGTGAGGGGAAGTGACACTAATAAAATATCACTGTCACGAATACAGCCATTCTCTCATACAACCACTAGACGCCATATAGACGCCATTTATGCACACACCATTCGCGCGCCAAGCTGTGAGGTGTCTGCACTGTCGAGGATTGGGACAAGGGACAGGAGGTGGGAGAACAAACTTGGACATGATAGACTTTTCATACCTCTCTCTCCAACAATACAAACCTACCTCTCAAGAGCTTTCCATGTACATCCGGCAGCCTTCCTCAGCTGTGGACTTGGACGTGTCAGTTAAAGTCATTTCTTAATCTCGCAGAGAGCTCAGCAAAGGCACCGTCTCGAGTCAACACGCTGAAGCTTTCTGTACTAATACGGATACATTTTCCATTGCCTTCAAGGGATAGATTCTTGTGTCCGTGAAATCGTTCTGCATCAGTAGAGAAAGGACTGGGATTTCTAGCTGTCACTCACCTTCTTTTCTGCTTTGGGTGTGTCTTTGCTTATTCACATATTTACGCAAATGCACGTATCTACTTTACATACCCTTCAATTATATCATCATACTTGTGCAGGAATTTGTTTCCTTGTTGTAGATGTTTAGTGCCAACCGGTGACTTTATTCCAAGTTGATTTCCCTGAACTCTTCATTTTATGAACGTATATAGCTGTATTCAGAACTAGATTGATTGATGTAGTCGATCTCGGCCGATGAGTCAGAAATACAAAAGTTGTGGTAGATATTGTTAATTCATTTCTCTGTTCGTGTCAATAACCGTCAATTCAACCATTCTTGCAGGAGAACGTTTATTCGTTTATTGACTCACATGCGAAGCAAAAGTGAGTCTATGTACTCACCCTTTTCGTCCGTCCGAGCGTCCGGGCGTCCAAAAACTTTAACGTTGGATTTTTCTCGGAGACTATTAAGTCTATCAATACCAAATGTGGCATGATGGTGTATGATGACAAGGCCTCAAAAAACATACACAGTGACTTGTCCTTGCTTCAAGGTCAAGGTCGCACGAGCAATAAATGTTGTATAAAAAACAGTCATTTTTCACATTTTCTCAATTGTCTCTGACGTTTTTGAGATTGGATACCTTACCTATATATAGTATATAGGACAAAGTAAGCCCTATCTTTTGATACCATTTTGATTGAGCTTGCTTTAAGGTCAAGGTCACAGGAGCTCTTCAAAGTTGGATTGTATACATATTTTGAAGTGACCTTGACCCTGAACTATGAAAGATAACTGTTTCAAACTTAATAATTATGTGGGGCACATGTTATACTTTTATTATAAGACACGTTTGGTCACATATCATCAAGGTCAAGGTCACTTTGACCCTTATGAAATGTGACCAAAATGGGGTAGTGAACCACTAAAAATGACTATATCTCATGGTAGAAAGTGCCAATAAGCACCATTGTGCTTCCTATGTCTTGAATTAACAGCTTTGTGTTGCAAGACCTTGGATGACCTTGACCTTGGGTCAAGGTCACATGTATTTTGGTAGGAAAAATGTGTAAAGCATTTCTTTGTGTATGATGTCATTGGTAGGTTTAGTTGTTTGACCTTGACCTTGAAGGTCCCCTGGATTTCGGTAAATAAAGAATTAAATACCCAAATCCGCCGTTTTCGGTATTTATTTCCGGAATACAGTGGATTTCGGTATTTACAATCTAAACATCGAAATCCGCGGATTTCGGTAAATAAATATCGAAATCCACCGTGGATTTCGTTGTTTACATTGTAAATACCGAAATCCACTGGATTCCGGTAAATATATACCAAAATCCGCCGATTTCCGTATTTAATTTAGCGGATTTCGGTATTTATAATCTAAATATCGATATCCACGGATTTCGGTAAATAAATCTCGAAATCCATGGCGATTTCGGACATAAATACTTTATTTCCCGAAATCCACATATTTCCCGAAAATTCAATTGTTACAGTTGCTGAAACTTCAGATATCTACAGTTGAGTAAAGTGTGTGTGTGTGTGTATGTGTGTGTGTGGTGTGTGTGTGTGCGTGTGGTGTGTTTGTGTGTGTGTGTGTGGTGTGTGTGTGTGTGTGTGTGTGTGCGCGCGTGAATCCACGGTTTCGGTAAATAAATCTCGAATCCATGGCGATTTATTTACCATGGATTCGAGATTTATTTACCAAAATCCGGATTTCGATATTTAGATTTAAATACCGAAATCCGCTAATATAATACGGAAATCGCGGATTTGGTATATATTTACCGGAATCAAGTGGATTTCGGTATTTACAATGTATTTACCGAAATCCGCGGATTTCGATGTTTAGATTGTAAATACCGAAATCCACTGTATTCCGGTAAATAAATACCGAATTCGGCGGATTTGGGTATTTAACTTCTTTATTTACCGAAATCCACGGAATCCAGCTTGATTCCGGTGGATTTCGATGGATTCCGGTGGATTCCGGTGGATTCCTGTGGATTCCGGTGGATTCCGGTTGGATTCCTGTGGATTCCGTGGATTCCGGTGGATTCCGGTAAAAAAGATCGACCCCTCCAAACTTTCATAACATTGTAGTACACATGTTATACTTTAATTCTAGGTCACCCGTGTCGTCCGTCCGGGCATCCCGGCGTCCTGTCATCCGTAAAAACCTTAACGTTGGATTTTTCTCGGAGAGACTATTAAGTCTATCAACAACCAATTTGGCATGATTGTGTATGATGACGTCAAAAAACATACATAGTGACTTGACCTTGCTTCAAGGTCAAGGTCGCAGGGGCCGTAAATGTTGTCTAAAAAACAGCCATTTTTCACATCCTTTCAGCATGTGAGTCGTGTGGGCTTTGCCCTTCTTGTTCTTGCTCTTTCTACCAGCTGTTACTCTTTGCAAAAGATTATGATGAACAGGTGGCCCCAGCTTATTGCAGTGCAGTTATAGAACTCTACATGAAGGTTGTGCTTTTCTTTTGAATAATTAAGTCCTGTGCTCACCATGTCAGTCAGACATTTTGAGGACTTCTTAGAAATCAGACATAATGCAGACCTGGGTACCCGTACGAATTTTGCGTATTAATACGCGAGAAAAAATGGAATACGAAAATTACGCATGCCTCTGAAAAAATAAGCTGAAAAAATGCAGCTTTTGCGTATTCGTAAATGTGCAATTTCGCGCGATACAAGTCCACGCCTGGCACGCGTGGCCTGTATCCAGAACGTCGATTTATCTTTTTAACACTCGATTTATCCCCTAGCCCCGGGTTATCTTGATCGGTGAGATAAGGTACACTGGTCAGAGGATCCTAGGTTGCGCTTTGCTATATATACTGGTTTCCAGCCAAGGGAGAGCGGAACTGACAGTTGGAATCGTCTGAGTTTACTTTAGAGATAAATCGGGGTTAAAATAATACGCCGTTCTGGATACGGCCCTGTTTCCGTTAAAGTTTGAGTGGCACACACAGTCTCCGTCTGTGCGAGAACGCTCACTGTCACCATGAGTAGAGTAGATTCTGCGGCTTGCTTAGGCGTCCAGGGCCTGTCGCTGATTCTCGTGGCTCTCTGGCTGTATTTTCATTGTTTTTAATCTTATGGATACTGGTCTTTTGACCAGGCTTATTCTAGACCTAGTCTCTCTCTCTCTCTCTCTCTCTCTCTCTCTCTCTCTCTCTCTCTCTCTCTCTCTCTCTCTCTCTCTCTCTCTCTCTCTCTCTCTCTCTCTCTGTGTGTGCATGTTTGTGTGTGTGTATTTCTTGGTTGTTTTATCCAACATGCACTGTACTGAAAGTCATAGGCTTGATCACTTCAAGTTCCTGGAGGATATATATGGTAAGCAAATTTTTTTGGAAGAGGTTCCGTAGCCCTGCGGTACGGCTACCGAAATTATTTTGTAGGTAGCCGTACGGCCTCGTACGGTTATCCAGCTGCGTGTTTGGATATATCAATAACATAACTCCATCCCATGTTTGACTCTCAACGGGTGGTCCCTACGCCCTAACTCCAGGGCCCAACGCTGATGTGACAAAAAGTACCACGTCCAGGTTTAGGTGAAGCAATGTCTTCTGTGTCCTTACCTCATCCAGGTCGCGAGATGAATGCGGAGAGTGACTGCGGGTTCCACAGGCCTAGGGCCAGTGACCACCGCACTTTTGGCAGTGTGATTGCTCCACATTGTTCGTGTTTATTTATTCGGTTATCTGCAGCACTACGGCTGCCCTGTGCTCCCAGAACTCTTTGACAGAACCCTTTCTAGCATTCCTTTTGCCTTCGACTGCTGCTCAAACTTTTGATTGTATGCGTTTCGGTAGCATCACCGTTTCTTCAGAGAAGATTAATTTGCGCAGTTGAATTGTGATTTTGATTGTTTAGCCGCTTGGATACGTTTGAATACTGTGTGTGTGATGCTCTAGTTGCGAACATAAACAGTGTAACAGTAACTACAGTGAAAGTCAGCAGACAAGCAAAGTCAGTCAGGCGGGTGCGGCCTAGGCTGAGCGCTATCGACCACCATAAGGCAGATCGAGTGTGTGTGTGCTCAAGGGGGAGTTAACTCTTCACTTGCATTGCCTCTTTGTATGCAAACCAAAAGCGGCATTTTTGAAATTGTCGGTCAGCGCAAAAAATACGCACAGTTTTAACAAAATGCACATATCTGAACCAGTGAGTACGCAGAGGCAAAATTTGGTTCACCCAGGTCTGGACATAGGTAATACTGATAGTGGGCAATTGTAACTGTGCATGTGAACATTGATACTGATTTTGGAAAGTTTCACCACTCTTGAGTCTGACAACATGAAGCATCATGTTTTCTCGATTACCACATTCAGCGTGCGTTCATTGTTAAAGCACCAGACAATTTGGGACAAAAGTATCATCATTTTAAGGAGTACTTAGTTGAAAATTTGCTGTAAATTGAAATGACAGTCTGTTCTTGCTTGCTTGCTAACTCTTTTTTTGGGTGGGGTGGGGGGTGGAGCCTTGCTCGGTGCTGAAGCCTGAAGGGGTTCCTTTCAGAACAATTGTCCTTTTTCAGTGTCCATAAGAGCAAACCATGTTATTTTTTTCATTTGCTTTCAAATTTGAGGTAAATCCATCAATTGGTTCAAAAGTTATAACAGCTGTGTGTGCACAGACGGAAACATCCAACTTTAATATTTTTTTAAATGACTTTTTTCCTTATTTTTCATATTTTCCCCGCTTTCAATTCCACATTATGTAGGAATGTACATACATGCATAATGTGCAATGTCTCAAAATTTGGTAAAGATACTTTATACAGTTCAATAGTTATGAAGCTTTACATATGAGCGTCCGGACGCTGGTCAAATTGATGTTTTTCCTGACTTTGGCAGTTAATTTGTCAAAAACTTATTGCAATAATCTCATTAAAAAATGGGCTTGTTCAATGCATGTTTGTTTGTAAGATCTGGAAGTTTCAGACAGCTGCTTGAAAGAAATTCAATTCTGTGATAGCCTAAACATGGCCGCCCCCCCCCCCCCCCCCCCCCCCCCGTGCAGTTTTGCCTTGCTGGTTAAACAAATATGAGACTAGAGTGTTGAAACAATGATTTATTGCTATTCCTGGTTGCTGAGAACTGATTCTCAAAAGCTGAATTGACTAAGCCATTATTATGTAGTAGCTTTATGCTGTTAAAGTTGCCCCATTTTTGACTCACATGCGAAGCAAAAGTGAGTCTATGTACTCACCCGTGTCGTCCATCCAGGCGTCCGTAAAAAACTTTAATGTTGGATTTTTCTCGGAGACTATTAAGTCTATCAACACCCAATTTGGCATGATGGTGTATGATGACAAGGCCTCAAAAAACATACCTAGTGACTTGACCTTGCCTCAAGGTCAAGGTCGCAGGGGCCATAAATGTTGTCTAAAAACAGCCTTTTTTCTCATTTTCCCAATTTTCTGTGAGGTTTTTGAGATTGGATACCTGACCTATATATGGTGTATAGGGCAAAGTAATCCCTATCTTTTGATACCAGTTTAATTGACCTTGCTTCAAGGTCACAGGAGCTCTTTAAAGTTGGATTGTATATATACATATTTTGAAGTGACCTTGACCCTGAACTATGGAAGATAACTCTTCCAAACTTCATAACATTGTAGTAAACATGTTATACTTTTATCATGAGACACATTTGGTCACATATCATCAAGGTCAAGGTCGCTTTGACCCTTATGAAATGTGACCAAAATGGGGTAGTGAACCACTAAAAGTGACCATATCTCATGGTAGAAAGTGCCAATAAGCACCATTGTGCTTCCTATGTCTTGAATTAACAGCTTTGTGTTGCATGACCTTGGATGACCTTGACCTTGGGTCAAGGCCACATGTATTTTGGTAGGAAAAATGTGTAAAGCATTTTTTAGTGTATGATGTCATTGGTAGGTTTAGTTGTTTGACCTTGAAGGTCACCTGAAGGTCAAGGTCATATAAAGGTCAAGGTCAAGCATGTGAGTCGTATGGGCTTTGCCCTTCTTGTTCAGTTTTAACTCATTGCTTACGCAGCGCAAGCACGTGTTGCAATGACGCCAACACCCTTTGGCTACGCAGCTCAACTACGTGTTGCGGTCGCCGTAATGAATTTTTCCTATCTCCGTGTCTGTTTCAAGGGAAGTAAATCGTACAGCTCTTTATTCTCTATCCAGTGTGTGTTCGCTGGAGTTACCTTTTCTTTAGTATAGTCCCCGTGAGAAAGCTAGATGTAGTAGAAGCTACGCTCACCCTACGTCGCGTTTTCGCGGTTGTCGACATGGCGTCGCGTTGTCGAAGGTGATCGAGCGGTGATGAAAATGACGAAGTATTAGAAGTGTGGATGGAAGAAGGGTCTGATATTGAAGATCTAGGTGGATATTGGACTTCTGAAGAAGATCTTAATGATTCTGATGCGGAAATAGTCCCAGTCAACGAGAATGAAGCGGTGGCTGACAGCGAAGACGAATCGATTTCGTGGCTGAAACAGCGAAAACGAATTGACTTCGTCGCCGTCGAGTCAGAAAGAGAGGAAGAGATAGAAACGGTTTTTACAGCAGACACAGACATCGATTCGGATGCAGAGGATGACGAAAACCTTCTCTACTCCTCCAATGAACTGTACCACACAAAAGAGGACTATGCCGAGTAGGGCGCCTTCTTTCTCTCAGGTCATTTGAGACTTTTCTTCTATTCAAACAGAGACAGATTGCAGTGAGTAAGTGTATATTTTCTGATTTCACCTCTCTGACTTGCTAAAAAAAATCATTTTCAAGCATTTTTTTATCCTGTAGTCAATCATTCATCAATATAGTTTGATGTGGAAATACTGATTTCAGAACTGTTGTGCAAAATCTATCTCTTGACTATTAGTACAATACATTAGGTGTAAAAAAAAAGAAAATCAAAATTGCATGTACATGGTGTTAAAAAACAAATTTCCCCAATTTTCTTACTGCATATTGTAACTATCCAGCACTTCAGCTAGAAAGTGCAAATGATTTTCTTTCTTGTGGTACCAAATATTAAACAGTTATTCAAAATTTGGACTTTGTACGATTTTTTGAAAACTTAAAAAAACACTGCGTACAGAGGTAAATTTCCTAATGCTATCCCTGCGTAAGCAATGAGTTAAAGGGCATCGCGACAGCGCATATCTTAAAATGCCAATATCTCAGGAACCAATAAAGGTATCCGCTTTTTGGGGGGGTGTTTTGCTTGTTTTTCTAATTGTTCTTCAAATATACATCAACACATAAATTCTCATTTCATAACCAAATTTTGACTGCCGCAACCTACTAGTAAGTAGTAGTACTACGATCTCAAAGGAACATTCTGGAATGAACCCATCCAGTCCATTCCTTTACATGTAGCTGGGCCTCAGTTGATGGGTAGCACATGTTGAACCCTGCCAATTTTACCAACTTTTACTAACTTAACACATGAGCACCTTAATGAATTTTAACAACTGAACTTGAAAGGGTCAACATGTCAAACAAGTTGATTGGTGGCTCTTGTTGTCCATATGCACATAACATATGAAGCCAATCAGCTGTTTCAATGACATGTACTTTCATGATCATCAGATCCCTCTGAGGAGGGGACACCTGTCATGTGGGGACACCTTTAGACTCCCCCAATGGTGTCCTCTCGTCACAGGGACTACTGTATTTGTCTCTCAGAAATTGAGGGCTGCTTCATCATTGTCAAGCATTTTCCTATCCAAGTACTTGTTTGAAATGTACTGGATTGCATCTTGCTGCAATACTTGGACTTGTTGAAGTCTTATTAGACTGTGGCCCCAGTAGTGAACATACTGAAGTGTTTCAAGGGTCAACTGTCAAAGATGAGAAAGAAGAGGATGCAATTAGTTGAAAACAGGAAGGACTTTGGAAGTGAAATCCACACTATTCCCAATGAGCAAATACCCAGGACCCGAGCTGTCATGCGTTCCTTACCTCAGCTGCCTGTGTGTCATAGTATTTGCTTATCAGATAATGATTTGTTCTGCATAAACAAATGTCATCTTGAATTTTTTTATTTAATTAAAACTATTGCCATTTAAAAATTATTTTTATTTCTCCACCTGTTTCCAGTTGTTCCTTATCTTCAGGCTTCGCTGATTTTCATTCCTGCAACATGTCAACTCCTTTAGGAATGTAAACTGCAGATTAAAAGCACACCATTCTGTATCCACATATGAATGTTTTATCCTATATACCCATAACAGCCTTGTACCACCTGCAGGTCGGGAGTTTGGTGACATCAGTGCCATCAGCGTGGTCTCGGTCTCCACCATGATCTCCACCGTTAACGAGACTGGTGTTCCTGGGCAGACCACCTTCCGCGCTTCCATAGAACCTAATGCCAGCACCACGGAGCCTCAGGAGCAAAAGTCCATCCTCCCTGTCATGGAGGACGATGCTGATCTGTCCATGGCCTCACGGGATCTCCTGGAGGGCTTCAGGGTGAGATGTTGCTGCCAGACAACTAGTTTTCCATGACCTGTGTGTTGTGCAATAGGTTTGTACAGCAGTGGGTGCAATAGGTTTGTACAGCAGTGGGTGCAATAGGTTTGTACAGCAGCGGGTGAAATAGGTTTGTACAGCAGTGGGTGCAATAGGTTTGTACAGCAGTGGGTGCAATAGGTATGTACAGCAGTGAGTGCAATAGGTTTGTACAGCAGCGGGTGAAATAGGTTTGTACAGCAGTGGGTGAAATAGGTTTGTACAGCAGTGGGTGCAATAGGTTTGTACAGCAGTGGGTGAAATAGGTTTGTTCAGCAGTGGGTGCAATAGGTTTGTACAGCAGTAGGTGAAATAGGTTTGTACAGCAGCGGGTGAAATAGGTTTGTACAGCAGTGGGTGAAATAGGTTTGTACAGCAGTGGGTGCAATAGGTTTGTACAGCAGTGGGCGAAATAGGTTTGTACAGCAGTGGGTAAAATAGGTTTGTACAGCAGTGGGTGAAATAGGTTTGTACAGCAGTGAAATAGGTTTGTACAGCAGTGGGTGCAATAGGTTTGTACAGCAGTGGGTGAAATAGGTTTGTACAGCAGTGGGTGAAATAGGTTTGTACAGCAGTGGGTGAAATAGGTTTGTACAGCAGTGGGTGAAATAGGTTTGTACAGCAGTGGGTGAAATAGGTTTGTACAGCAGTGGGTGAAATAGGTTTGTACAGCAGTGGGTGAAATAGGTTTGTACAGCAGTGGGTGAAATAAGTTTGTACAGCAGTGGGTGAAATAAGTTTGTACAGCAGTGGGTGCAATAGGTTTGTACAGCAGTGGGTGAAATAGGTTTGTACAGCAGTGGGTGAAATAAGTTTGTACAGCAGTGGGTGCAATAGGTTTGTACAGCAGTGGGTGAAATAGGTTTGTACAGCAGTGGGTGAAATAAGTTTGTACAGCAGTGGGTGAAATAGGTTTGTACAGCAGTGGGTGCAATAGGTTTGTACAGCAGTGGGTGAAATAGGTTTGTACAGCAGTGGGTGAAATAGGTTTGTACAGCAGCGGGTGAAATAGGTTTGTACAGCAGTGGGTGCAATAGGTTTGTACAGCAGTGGGTGCAATAGGTTTGTACAGCAGTGGGTGCAATAGGTTTGTACAGCAGTGGGTGCAATAGGTTTGTACAGCAGTGGGTGCAATAGGTTTGTACAGCAGTGGGTGCAATAGGTTTGTACAGCAGTGGGTGCAATAGGTTTGTACAGCAGTGGGTGCAATAGGTTTGTACAGCAGTGGGTGCAATAGGTTTGTACAGCAGTGGGTGCAATAGGTTTGTACAGCAGCGGGTGAAATAGGTTTGTACAGCAGCGGGTGCAATAGGTTTGTACATCAGTGGGTGCAATAGGTTTGTACAGCAGTGGGTGCAATAGGTTTGTACAGCAGTGGGTGAAATAGGTTTGTTCAGCAGTGGGTGAAATAGGTTTGTACAGCAGTGGGTGCAATAGGTTTGTACAGCAGCGGGTGAAATAGGTTTGTACAGCAGCGGGTGAAATAGGTTTGTACAGCAGCGGGTGAAATAGGTTTGTACAGCAGCGGGTGCAATAGGTTTGTACAGCAGCGGGTGAAATAGGTTTGTACAGCAGCGGGTGAAATAGGTTTGTACAGCAGTGGGTGCAATAGGTTTGTACATCAGCGGGTGAAATAGGTTTGTACAGCAGCGGGTGAAATAGGTTTGTACAGCAGTGGGTGCAATAGGTTTGTACAGCAGCGGGTGAAATAGGTTTGTACAGCAGCAGGTGAAATAGGTTTGTACAGCAGCGGGTGAAATAGGTTTGTACAGCAGCGGGTGAAATAGGTTTGTACAGCAGTGGGTGCAATAGGTTTGTACAGCAGCGGGTGAAATAGGTTTGTACAGCAGCGGGTGAAATAGGTTTGTACAGCAGTGGGTGCAATAGGTTTGTACAGCAGCGGGTGAAATAGGTTTGTACAGCAGCGGGTGAAATAGGTTTGTACAGCAGTGGGTGCAATAGGTTTGTACATCAGTGGGTGCAATAGGTTTGTACAGCAGTGGGTGCAATAGGTTTGTACAGCAGTGGGTGCAATAGGTTTGTACAGCAGTGGGTGCAATAGGTTTGTACAGCAGTGGGTGAAATAGGTTTGTACAGCAGTGGGTGCAATAGGTTTGTACATCAGCGGGTGAAATAGGTTTGTACAGCAGCGGGTGAAATAGGTTTGTACAGCAGTGGGTGCAATAGGTTTGTACAGCAGCGGGTGAAATAGGTTTGTACAGCAGCGGGTGAAATAGGTTTGTACAGCAGCGGGTGAAATAGGTTTGTACAGCAGCGGGTGAAATAGGTTTGTACAGCAGCGGGTGAAATAGGTTTGTACAGCAGTGGGTGCAATAGGTTTGTACAGCAGCGGGTGAAATAGGTTTGTACAGCAGTGGGTGCAATAGGTTTGTACAGCAGCGGGTGAAATAGGTTTGTACATCAGTGGGTGAAATAGGTTTGTACAGCAGTGGGTGCAATAGGTTTGTACAGCAGTGGGTGCAATAGGTTTGTACAGCAGCGGGTGAAATAGGTTTGTACAGCAGTGGGTGCAATAGGTTTGTACAGCAGTGAAATAGGCTTGTACAGCAGTGGGCGAAATAGGTTTGTACATCAGTGGGTGCAATAGGTTTGTACAGCAGTGGGTGCAATAGGTTTGTACAGCAGTGGGTGCAATAGGTTTGTACAGCAGTGGGTGAAATAGGTTTGTACAGCAGTGGGTGCAATAGGTTTGTACAGCAGTGGGTGCAATAGGTTTGTACAGCAGTGGGTGAAATAGGTTTGTACAGCAGTGGGTGCAATAGGTTTGTACAGCAGCGGGTGCAATAGGTTTGTACAGCAGTGGGTGCAATAGGTTTGTACAGCAGCGGGTGCAATAGGTTTGTACAGCAGTGAGTGCAATAGGTTTGTACAGCAGTGGGTGAAATAGGTTTGTACAGCAGTGGGTGCAATAGGTTTGTACAGCAGTGAGTGCAATAGGTTTGTACAGCAGTGGGTGCAATAGGTTTGTACAGCAGCGGGTGAAATAGGTTTGTACAGCAGTGGGTGCAATAGGTTTGTACAGCAGTGGGTGAAATAGGTTTGTACAGCAGTGGGTGAAATAGGTTTGTACAGCAGTGGGTGCAATAGGTTTGTACAGCAGTGAGTGCAATAGGTTTGTACAGCAGTGGGTGAAATAGGTTTGTACAGCAGTGGGTGAAATAGGTTTGTACAGCAGCGGGTGAAATAGGTTTGTACAGCAGTGGGTGAAATAGGTTTGTACAGCAGTGGGTGAAATAGGTTTGTACAGCAGTGGGTGAAATAGGTTTGTACAGCAGTGGGTGCAATAGGTTTGTACAGCAGTGGGTGCAATAGGTTTGTACAGCAGTGGGTGAAATAGGTTTGTACAGCAGCGGGTGCAATAGGTTTGTACAGCAGTGGGTGCAATAGGTTTGTACAGCAGTGGGTGCAATAGGTTTGTACAGCAGTGGGTGCAATAGGTTTGTACAGCAGTGGGTGCAATAGGTTTGTACAGCAGTGGGTGAAATAGGTTTGTACAGCAGCGGGTGAAATAGGTTTGTACAGCAGTGGGTGAGGGCATGGCTTCCTGAGTTTGTGACCTGGTGCTACACAGAAAGCCTCTGATTTTGCACCTGTGAGCAGTTCTCATCAATAGCTCTAAATTGTTAACTGGACTGTCTTCAGTTGACATTGTCTTGATGTTTATTCTCCAGTCTAATTTAAAGGCTGAAATACAATTTCTCATCCAAACTGTAGACATTTTCTTACCCCTATCCTTCTTAACTTACATTTTCTGAAAATGCCCAGCATGTAACAGTTCATCCAGAATATCACATTATTTCTCCTCTGATCATGTTGCAGTACATCACAATGTTTTAAGAAAACAAAATTATCCAGAACTAAGCACATACTAATGTCACAGGCTTGGGAGTTGGGCATTTACAGAGCTGCCAAGTACTACGATTTAGGCGTAGCATGCTACAATTTAAACATGCTTGCTACGATAGCCTCGAATTGAACTTTTGACCTTCACGTAAAAAAAAACCCATCCCCGCTTCACGCCGTCGGTTCAGCGCCCAGCGCCGGCCCCCCCCCCCCCCCCCCCCCCCCCCCCCGGCTTCACGCCATTGGTTCATCGGCATTTTCCTTCTTCTGCGTGTGTGCTATGCCTATTTCTTAAATGCTACTCCAAAAAGCTCTGGATGCTACTCTTTGGCATGATGGTGGGTTGGCAGCTCTGCATTTACAACCATGAGAGCCCTGAGCTGCTTAGACAGGCTGAAGACTGCACTGGTTGGAATATGGTTGTGGCATTGGCAGCACTACATCTTTCTGCAACCTGATGGATCATGGCATAATGACTGCCTGACCGACCAACCGTATTACTGACTGACCGAATGACTGACTGACTGACTAATAAAATCATAAAGCAATGAACAAGAATGATCT
This sequence comes from Theodoxus fluviatilis, assembly GCA_034096865.1. Lineage (NCBI taxonomy): Eukaryota > Metazoa > Mollusca > Gastropoda > Cycloneritida > Neritidae > Theodoxus > Theodoxus fluviatilis. Next base: position 133,553 of record JAWQFJ010028312.1, on the reverse strand, counting down.
AACCCAATGTTTATGATTTTGTGAAGAGGTTTGGTTATATGGTAGTTTGTTTGTTTGTTTCAGGTTTATATTAGTGGGTTCATTAATGATGACTTTGAAAGGCTTTGCAAGATGGTGAACACTAGTGGTGGCATTAGGTGAGTATTTGAAACAAAAGCTTTCATCACATATCATCTCGTAGGTGTTAAATGGTATATCTGCCAAATTTGTCATTCTTTCTTCCATATAAGCTGCTTTGTCTCCATAGGTGAAGCTGACATTGTTGCAGCATGCTCCTGCCAGTTGACACAGAATTGCTGACGAAGTATGCTGGATGTGTGTGTGTGTCTGTGTACCTCAGACTCATGCAATGCCAGTTTTTTTTCCATTAGTGGGTTCATTAATGATGACTCTGAAAGGCTTTGCAAGATGGTGAACACTAGTGGTGGCATTAGGTGAGTATTTGAAACAAAAGCTTTCATCACATATCATCTTGTAGGTGTTAAATGGTATCTGCCAAATTTGTCATTCTTTCTTCCATATAAGCTGCTTTGTCTCCATAGGTGAAGCTGACATTGTTGCAGCATGCTGCTGCCAGTTGACACAGAATTGCTGACGAAGTATGCTGGATGTGTGTGTGTGTCTGTGTACCTCAGACTCATGCAATGCCAGTTTTTTTTCCATAGATAACAGGAGCTATTGGTTTTTGTGTCTTGGCTGTGGAGGTGGGTTGACCAACTGCTCTCTGCTGGCAGGACGGATGACCTTGACAAGCTAGTGACCCATGTCATCCAAGGATACACTGTACCCAAAGATGTGGACACTCTCCTCGGTGGCCTTGTCAAGTAAGACACCCACAATGGCCTGCACCACAGCAGGCTGTCACATCTCCAGTTTTGGTCTCTCTTGTGTATGTCTGGTCTCTCTCACCTTGCCTTTTATCCACTCTCTCCCATTTTGCTTTGTACTTACTGTGGCTATCCTCTTGGCAGCTTTCCTGTCTTACCCTGTGAAGCCATAATTGTCTTCTCAGTTACTTCAAGCCTCTCTCACTATGTTTCAAGACTCTCCTTCTGCTTCTAGTCTTGTCCGGTTTTGTTTGGAATTTATCATTTCATTAAATGGTTGACCAATAGAAAGAGGGCACATGGCTCACGTACAGCCTGTGCTGCACTCACACCTCCCTCGCCAGCTGGAATGCAGGGGTCTTTGAGCTGTCAGGGCCTGCTCCAGTAGCACTGGCACAGTCAGCCCCAAGCAGCACTTATTTGCCATTGGGAGGTATCTTGACAATCAAACTGAGTTTGTCCCTGAAACTTGTTTCTTGCAAATGCCATGGTATTTGATAACAGCCAACCAAAAAAGTAAAAGTAATTATTTCATGCAGCAAGGTTTGTCCATGCCTACGGCTCAGACTTTGCACTTTACTGGTCATCGGACCTGTGATGAATTCTCTCCTGCTCCTGGCTAGGGATGAACACGCAGATAAGCCTGCACTGACTTTCAGGCACCGGGGCTGTCACAACTCCTCAGGGAGCAGTCCAACTTGACACTGTCTCAGTGCCAGCTTACAGGATGATCACACTGCACCACATCTTCATGGCCATATTTAGCTTGAGTTTGATGTGTTCTTTCCTGCAGTGCCCATGTGGTGAGTGTTGCCTGGCTACTGGACAGCCTTCAGCAAGGACACCTCCTGAAGGAAACAGCCTACTACAAGGAAGGCTTCCCCCGACCAAAGCCAAGAGCTGCTGTGCAGTCACCCTGTGGTGATGCTTCAGCAGCCAATGCACCATCGTTGTCAAAGTCTTCGCCTTCAGACCAGTCAAGCAGGTATGAGTTATCTAAAGTTGGGCATCTGTTCTCTGTAATGAATGGCTGCACTTAATGGTGGTGCTGGAGAAAATCTGTTTCTGATCTGATTTCCATGAGTATGGAATGATCACTCCTGCCTTGGATAGAAAGGACCATGAAAGGTAGTCTGTATTTCTTCTTCTTCTTCTTCTTCTTCTTCTTCTTCTTCTTCTTCTTTTTCTTCTTCTTCTTCTTCTTCTTTGTCATCTTCATCATTATCACCTGATTATCAAATACATACATTTGCTCTGGAAAATTTATAATGGAACCTTCACTCCTGGTGAGCGGTCCTAGTGTGTGGAAGCATCAGTATTGCAAGCAAGGATTGTGCTCCAGATTCCTGCACTCAAGGCTGGAAGCCTGGCCACTGAGTCTTGCTGACGTTCTGCTTCTATGTGTAGAATCCCTTGCAGGGCATGTGGGACTCTATGTGGAGAGTTTGGGATTCCTGAGAAATTGGGAATGAACTGCTAGTGTGATGAAAGGCTGGAGCCGCTTGGTGCCCTTATGGGGAGACCTGGCAGCTACAGTACACATTTTTTTAACCAATTTCTCCAATTTTGATGCTGATTTTTTAATTTAGTTCATTTGGAATAAACAAAAAAATCAAATAAAGGCTGTATCTGGTGTACTTATGAGAATAATGATAGTTTTATGATGGAAATGGGGGGAAATATGTATTTAAAGAAATCAGTAAAAAAAATCTAGAGACTACATATCAACTTCAAACAAATTATAATTTGCATATAATAATGTTGCTCATTAGATTACATGAAGACATCTTGTTTAAAAAAACCTCTACAACATAGAATTTTAACTATATGTGACGAGCCACGACAAAACCAGTGCTAAGTCCATTTTTGGACAAAATGGGGTTTTAATACTTTTGAATTCTGCATTCATTTCTGTTTGTTTTGATATAAGAATGAACAATGTGAGTTAATTAGAATAGGAGTTACAGGCATTTCAAGTTGGGTACTGAAGCAGCGGTCATTTTGAAAAAACGGTCTCAGAAGATTTACTCTCTTCAGACATTAAACACCTTAGCAACGGTATTTCAAACTCCGTTTCCAAAAATAGCTGACCTTATTTTTCTTCGACATCCACAGAGCGGGAACGCCGAGAGAGCGGCCTTTCTATCGGTATATAACATGAAGGGGTTCTGCAACGGTTTAGGTGTGTTTATTGCGGCTAAAATGAGGCAATTAACGCTAATTACAGGGAGCTTTTGAAACAATACATAACACAAAAGTCTGTATTTTACCATCAAAATATAATTCTTCAAAATGTTTCCTTTACTGGCATGATAGTTTGAACCATGTAGAATCTATTTTCATCAAAAAGTGAAAATCACCCAGAGTGACCCTCCCTGCCCTTTTTCAGTCGTAGCGCAAAATAGTGCCGCTCGACTTAGCACTGGTTTTGTCGTGGCTCGTCACATATGTTTTCTGTTTGTGCAATTTTTGAAATTTTTTTAATCTTCAGCAAATGCAAAATTTACCAAATGTTTTTCTATAAAATTCTCATTGTAATATCACAGGCTACTCATCTGTCTACAAAAGGAAAAAAACCTGAAAGTGACTAGCACAAACACACAATTTTCTATCGATTTCTACATGAAGCTACCATTGTGAAAAATCAACAATCCGAGAAATTAGCCGACAAAGTTTTTGGAATGTTCCATGTCACAGAAAAAGGACTTTCAATTTACAGCCGATTTCAGCTTCCCAGTCGCCTTCTATGAGTCTTCCAGCATGCCTGGGCCATAGGTTGGTCCCTCTTCAGCCTCCTGAGCAGCAATGTCATGCAGATGCTCAACATGGTGTGAACGTCTTTTGTTCTGTAAAGCTAGAGTTGCAGCTTTATCTGCCTTCCTCTTCCTCTTGGCATCTTCTATATGCAGCAGAAGCAGGGTCACCTCATTTGCAGCAATGTTCAAACTCTGCATCACCCCTGCATCTCTCAGCTGCAGTCATCTTCGTCAGTTTTTCTTTGTTCATGGTGCATACGTGGCGGTATGTTGTAAGCACCTCGAAGTCTACAGCATACCCTGTGAGGACATCAATCACAACGCCCACACCATTGTGAGATGTGAATCCTCGTTTCTGCCATGTACCATCAAACAACACATCTATCCATCATCCATGGTATCTCATCATCTTCATCCCATGCTGTGTCATCCTCACTGTCTTCCTCACTGAACAGTGAACTCCTCTGCTGCGTGTTGGCCAGAATGATGGGTCTCTCTGTATTGCCTTTTTACAAAGTCCACTGTCATGTCCAGTGTGGCTTCCCCTGATGCAGCAAGAGTATCACAGACTCTTCTGTAAATGCTGGAAAAAGTTTTGCCATGGAGAAGAGGCATGCTGAAAACTGTGCAAAACTTTCGCAAGGCAGCATGCCCACCACCAATTTCATAGGAATACAGCACAGCACGCCTGTTCACCTCAAACCCCACGTTCTTCTCAAACCCCACATTCTTCTCCTGCCTCTTTTCAATGCGAGGTGAAGAAATGCATTTTCTTACTTCTCCACATCATCCACAAATCGAAGTCATCTCCCAAGAAATTCCAAGAGGGGTGCCAGCTCGTACTGAGAGACGATTCTCGAAGCACTTTGGACACACTGCATCCGAAATGAGTTCATTGAGCTGACCGATCTCTGTCAGAATCCACACTCGGTCGGCTGCACTGGGCATGTCATACTCCTTTCAAAATCTCTCCAATTTCAATCGTGATGAGAATGGTGCCGGATCATCTGTAGATGTAGAGGGGACTGGTGTGCTGTAGGCGGAACTTGACGCCAGTGGTTCAGCAGCAGATGTAGATGGGACTGGTTCCGACGATGACGATGTTTGGTGTTCCCCAGGGCTCAGTACTGGGCCCCTTTTTTGGTTCGTTCTTTACATGCAACCTTTGTTTGACATAGTCGCTCAGCACTCAATCAGTCAGCATGCATTTGCAGATGACAATCAGCTCTACAAAGACACCACCTTAGATCAATTCCAACCCACGTTAGACACTCTACAGATCTGTCTTTCTGATGTTAAGTCATGGATGTCCCACAACAAACTCCAGCTGAACGATGCCAAAACCGAACGCCTTCTTCGAATGCCTTCTTGACAAGTCTCAGAGACTGGTGACGCCTCCATCCCTCCCGTCTTCTGTCAGGGTAGGAGACGCTGACGTCGCCTTTGTTCCATCAGTCAAAAATCTTGGTGTCACCCTCAACTCTCATCTCTCTCTTTCCGACTTTGTCCAAAACACTTGCAAATCCGCATACATACAACTCAGACAGATAAGCACAATCAGACACCTTCTCACTACTCAAGCTACTACTATCCTAGTCTGTGCTCTTATTCTCAGTCGCCTGGATTATTGCAATGGCCTTCTTGCTGGCTGTCCCGCATATTTCATCGATAAACTTCAAAGAGTGCAGATGCTGCAGCTCGACTCATCTGTAAGTCAAAAAAGTCAGATCATCTCACTCCTCTCTTCCGCTCTCTCCACTGGTTGCCCATTAGTGCTAGAGTCCAATACAAGATTGCCTGTCTTTGCTACCATTACTTTGCTGAATCCCTTCCTCAATATCTCTCTAAACCCATGCACACCTACACACCCGCTAGACAGCTACGCTCTTCCGCAGACACAAGAATCCTCCGGTTCCCGGAGGATCCAGTTAAAACAAAATTTGGTGAACACCTCTGTTCGTCACTCTACATCTCCCTCGACTTTTCGCTCTGCTCTCAAAGCTCACCTCTTCTTGAAATCGTTCCCTGATCCTGTCTAAGTTTCTTCATCTTCCTCCCCTCACTGTTCTCTTTGTACTAGCTTGCCTAAGCTCCCTTCCACCCTCCTGTCTCTCCTCCCCCTCTCCCCAGTTTCATGGTTAAGCGGTGACGCTGTACATCAGTTTGTCAAATGCCTGAAGTGAATACCTGACTTCTATGCTATTAAGTTTATTAAGTTACCTTTGAGGTGATTGACTGTTATTGTATATTGAAATGGTTGTGTATGTATGTGCCTATCACGTACCTCCTCTTTTAAATTGTGCTCAGTTTGTAAATTCTTCTCATTTATTGGTCTAGGGGTATCCTAAGAGGAGAGTGATAGTTAAATCATTCTTCATGCACTCGATCTGTCTGCTCGTATAGTCGACATGACACCATGTACATTACAGATTTTCTTTAATAAAACTATATCATGACAAGACTCAAAGGAATACTATAGGAACAATGGATTAAGTCAGTCACTCAAATTGTGCCAGTCCACTCTTAGACCGCGCACGTAGAGGATATGCGCCCTCTCAACCGTCAACAGACTGAATTTCAGACAGTACTTACGATAGTCTTTCGCCGAATGATGACGCTAATGAGGGAATGCGTCACAGATGAAAGTTAGTTCACTGCATTTTGGTCACTTAGACCATCACACACAATCTCTCTCACAAGGCTAATCCTTAGAGAGAGATTAAAACAGGCCATAAACGTGGTGTGTATTCTACACACACACACACAACACAGCTCCACTGTCTGGGTGGAGTTTGGCACTCAGCCTAGCGTCACGCTTAGACTGAGGGAAAATTCCACACGACGAACATTAGTTCAGGACTTCAGCAGATTGTCCTGTCTTCAGCAGAGGACTTTGCAGGAGTTCTTCCAAACGTGGTTCGACTGCCACGCGTGATCGATGAGCATCAATTTCATCTGGCCTCGTAGTACAGCAGGCTGTGCGCGCGCTCACATGGAGATACGGTTCTTAGTTCAGGATTTTCAATGGAGATTCTTTTACGTGTCCCTTTTCAACACGGAGTGGCGAATCTTCACTCTTAGACTTCACGTCTTTCCGGCTCGCAAGCCTTAGCGCACACTGAATCTAACTCGCTCATGCATCGTCTAAAGAATCATAACAAAGCATACTCGTGACCAGCCTCAACCAATCAGATTGTCAGGAATAGCGTCAGTGTCCTGGTTACGCTGAGCTGGTCGTTGCAGCTTATTGCGCCAAACGTTGGATTTTAAAACCTAGACGTAACCCAGACAAAAAGTTCGCAGAAGGTCAGACTGCTACGTCCAGCCAGTCTTACATAGTTTGAAACAAAGCAGAAAATGAGGGTAATGGTTTGGCATTCTTAAACTTCCCAGACAACAGAGCAGGGGGAAAGCTTCGAGTCCACCTGACTTCGCGCTTCACACAGCCCAAAAATAGGACGCCGTCACGTAGGCGTTCTCCCTAGCCCTGTTAACGGCTTCAGCAGCTCACCGCCAACTCGCGTTTTAAAAAACGCATTGGGAATATAACACAAGATAGGCATGTTACAAAACTACACAAAAAATTAAAAAACAGGGGGCTTGAACCGCCACAGTGCCTTGAGCATGTCTTAACTCATGGTAAGGCGCTATATAAACCCACACATTATTATAATTAGCAGTCGCTGATAGTGCGCTCGCACGTGTGGCTGACGTCGAATCCACATCACCAGCCTTTCTTCCCGTCACAGCTCGTGCAGCTGACAGTTGCTCCCTTCTTTTCTTGCTTTTCTTGAGTTTAAAAGCACCTACAGTGTGCAATTTTTTTCCAGGCATGGCAAAATGTATGAAACTGACAGCGCAACAGCTCATGCGGCATCTTTTTTGTCTCTAAGCCGCATTGCATTGGGGGTAGCTATGCCAGCTCTCCGATTGGTCCATTCGCGTCAGCTGACCAGATCTCGTTCAATCTAACTCTTCTTTGCTGCCATGTAGCTCTATGGAGAGGAAGTCTAGAAGAGTTACGTCCCTTGCAATTTGTAGACATGTGCCGCTTTCCAGTGATACCTAATTTACAGGGGTTCATTCAAAATTAGGCCCATTGCCAAGACCCAAACATTGCAAATTTTGACGAAATATTACACAGAAGACTCGTTTGGTAGGTGGGTGGTATGTTTTATTGCTGAATTTAGCCCATAAAGAGTTCGTTTTCACACTAAAGCAACATCGGGTCCATATCTAGAGAGGTCACAGAGTGCAAAATCGGCAAGTTTTCAAATTCGACAAAGTAAGCCCAAATTATCAATTTCCACTGCCGGGTCTCCCCTTATCAACAGCAGGAACCTCTGACTACTGGGGCTTTCAGGGCCTGCTCCATTAATATATATTTTTGCTTGTTGACCAATGTACTTGTAGAGACTGCTTTATTATGCGTTTCATATTAGTGAAATCATTAGTTGAACTTCAGATAAGTCTATAATTGTCTTTGCAGGACATGCTTCAGCCTGTTGTAGGTGGGCAAAGGCGTGATGTTGTGGATGTGCATGATTGTGCAATTCAGGCAGTCAGGGATAAGTTTCTACACTGGGAACACTGAATGTGTGGCTGTTGCAGTGAGTCAGGGATAAGTTTCTACACTGGGAACACTGTGAATGTGTGGCTGTTGCAGTGAGTCAGGGATAAGTTTCTACACTGGGAACACTGAATGTGTGGCTGTTGCAGTGAGTCAGGGATAAGTTTCTACACTGGGAACACTGGGAATATGTGGCTGTTGCAGTGAGTCAGGGATAAGTTTCTACACTGGGAACACTGTGAATGTGTGGCTGTTGCAGTGAGTCAGGGATAAGTTTCTACACTGGGAACACTGTGAATGTGTGGCTGTTGCAGTGAGTCAGGGATAAGTTTCTACACTGGGAACACTGAATGTGTGGCTGTTGCAGTGAGTCAGGGATAAGTTTCTACACTGGGAACACTGAATATGTGGCTGTTGCAGTGAGTCAGGGATAAGTTTCTACACTGGGAACACTGAATGTGTGGCTGTTGCAGTGAGTCAGGGATAAGTTTCTACACTGGGAACACTGAATGTGTGGCTGTTGCAGTGAGTCAGGGATAAGTTTCTACACTGGGAACACTGAATATGTGGCTGTTGCAGTGAGTCAGGGATAAGTTTCTACACTGGGAACACTGAATGTGTGGCTGTTGCAGTGAGTCAGGGATAAGTTTCTACACTGGGAACACTGTGAATGTGTGGCTGTTGCAGTGAGTCAGGGATAAGTTTCTACACTGGGAACACTGAATGTGTGGCTGTTGCAGTGAGTCAGGGATAAGTTTCTACACTGGGAACACTGAATGTGTGGCTGTTGCAGTGAGTCAGGGATAAGTTTCTACACTGGGAACACTGTGAATATGTGGCTGTTGCAGTGAGTCAGGGATAAGATTCTACACTGGGAACACTGTGAATGTGTGGCTGTTGCAGTGAGTCAGGGATAAGTTTCTACACTGGGAACACTGGGAATATGTGGCTGTTGCAGTGAGTCAGGGATAAGTTTCTACACTGGGAACACTGTGAATGTGTGGCTGTTGCAGTGAGTCAGGGATAAGTTTCTACACTGGGAACACTGTGAATGTGTGGCTGTTGCAGTGAGTCAGGGATAAGTTTCTACACTGGGAACACTGTGAATATGTGGCTGTTGCAGTGAGTCAGGGATAAGTTTCTACACTGGGAACACTGGGAATATGTGGCTGTTGCAGTGAGTCAGGGATAAGTTTCTACACTGGGAACACTGTGAATGTGTGGCTGTTGCAGTGAGTCAGGGATAAGTTTCTACACTGGGAACACTGTGAATGTGTGGCTGTTGCAGTGAGTCAGGGATAAGTTTCTACACTGGGAACACTGTGAATATGTGGCTGTTGCAGTGAGTCAGGGATAAGTTTCTACACTGGGAACACTGGGAATATGTGGCTGTTGCAGTGAGTCAGGGATAAGTTTCTACACTGGGAACACTGGGAATATGTGGCTGTTGCAGTGAGTCAGGGATAAGATTCTACACTGGGAACACTGTGAATATGTGGCTGTTGCAGTGAGTCAGGGATAAGTTTCTACACTGGGAACACTGGGAATATGTGGCTGTTGCAGTGAGTCAGGGATAAGTTTCTACACTGGGAACACTGAATGTGTGGCTGTTGCAGTGAGTCAGGGATAAGTTTCTACACTGGGAACACTGGGAATATGTGGCTGTTGCAGTGAGTCAGGGATAAGTTTCTACACTGGGAACACTGAATGTGTGGCTGTTGCAGTGAGTCAGGGATAAGTTTCTACACTGGGAACACTGTGAATGTGTGGCTGTTGCAGTGAGTCAGGGATAAGTTTCTACACTGGGAACACTGTGAATGTGTGGCTGTTGCAGTGAGTCAGGGATAAGTTTCTACACTGGGAACACTGTGAATGTGTGGCTGTTGCAGTGAGTCAGGGATAAGTTTCTACACTGGGAACACTGTGAATGTGTGGCTGTTGCAGTGAGTCAGGGATAAGTTTCTACACTGGGAACACTGAATGTGTGGCTGTTGCAGTGAGTCAGGGATAAGTTTCTACACTGGGAACACTGTGAATGTGTGGCTGTTGCAGTGAGTCAGGGATAAGTTTCTACACTGGGAACACTGAATGTGTGGCTGTTGCAGTGAGTCAGGGATAAGTTTCTACACTGGGAACACTGTGAATGTGTGGCTGTTGCAGTGAGTCAGGGATAAGTTTCTACACTGGGAACACTGGGAATATGTGGCTGTTGCAGTGAGTCAGGGATAAGTTTCTACACTGGGAACACTGTGAATATGTGGCTGTTGGAGTGAGTCAGGGATAAGTTTCTACACTGGGAACACTGAATATGTGGCTGTTGCAGGCAGTCACAGCTGACACAGGGAGACAAGACCCTACAACCTTGCCAAGATGAGGTGGATGGAGAGGTGGGAGGCAAGGGGGATGTTGGGGTGGAGGGCAAGATGGAGAACAAGGCACATGAGAAGCAAGAAGAAATCCTGGACCTGTACCTGCCCCAAGGTAGGTGTCGCTCCTGTTTGGTGGGTGGAACCTGAGCAGTGGCAGGCAAGAGAACTCTGTAAGCTGGAACTCCCTGGACACAGGAGGTCATGACCTATGGGATGCAAACAAGCCTAGTGATGAAAAACACTTGTGTGGGTCCTATTTGACAAGGTTTTACTAGGATTGGCTTTCTTAAAAAAAGATTCATTTATATTTCACCATGATTGATTTTTAAAATAAATATAGCCTTTTATCTGCCAAGGACAGCTGGAAGGATTTGAACGATTGTACCGTTTCAGATGTACAAAATGCTGAGGAACCCTCTGGTGAAGTGGACGAAGAAGTTGGAGGAATCTTCCATGGAAAAACCTTTAAGCTATTTGGCTTTGAGGAGGAACAACTTGCAGAGCTGACTACATTTTTGAAAATGGAGGTAGGCAACCTTTAATCTGTGTCTGCAGCTGTATGTGATTTCATACAGCAATGGTAGCAACACCTGTGGAAGTGAAGCTCTTTTTATGCAACACGGGCAAGAACTGCTTGGTGCTGATCTTATCAGCTAGAACCTCTATGGAGCATGGGGAATGTATTCTAGTGCTTTCAAATAATAAAAAAATGTGTGGGGGTGGGGGTTAGATAAATTCATGCCCAACACTCAATTTTTACCTATATCTTGTGTTTTCGCAAAATTTGAAAACTTCAGAGCTGAAACAAACCCATGTACAAACTAACCCTTTCCATTCTTCGAGCGAATATAGCCAAGGTCAGAGGGTCTTTGTGTTCAGTGCAGACCTATTCTTAGTAGCTGCTGCTTGGATCACATAATTTGCTGTCATGTGATCGCTGATGCATTGTTACAAATGGTGGGTGCAATTGTTTTGGTTTTCATGAAGATTTCAGCCAGTTTTCTTGCCAATTTTTTGGGGGGGGGGGGGGTGGGGGGGTGGTGGGGGGGGGTGGTGTGGTGGGGGGTGGGGGGGGGTTGGTGGTGCAATATATTCTTCACATTGTGATGGATGTCAGTGACCTTAGTCATTTTGTACTCAAATACTGGGAGGTGGTGGGGTTGGTGAAGAGGGAAGACCACTGGGTACCTCATGTGCCTGAGTTATGAAGCAGGTTTACTGAGTGCAAATTGCGGCAACTTTGGACCAATCTGCATCTAGCAGATATATCAAGGAACATGTTGAGTTATGGGCAGTAACTGTATGCAAATGAATTTGTTCAGCAAATGCCCATTTTGTGTTCATTTTTTTACCATAACATGTGTAGTTTGGCCTGCTGTACAGCTTAGGAAGTAGTTTGCAATTTTTCTCCAGATGTACCCAGTTTGGCCTGCTGTACAGCTTAGGAAGTAGTTTGCAATTTTTCTCCAGATGTACCCAGTTTGGCCTGCTGTACAGCTTAGGAAGTAGTTTGCAATTTTTCTCCAGATGTACCCAGTTTGGCCTGCTGTACAGCTTAGGAAGTAGTTTGCAATTTTTCTTCAGATGTACCCAGTTTGGCCTGCTGTACAGCTTAGGAAGTAGTTTGCAATTTTTCTCCAGATGTACCCAGTTTGGCCTGCTGTACAGCTTAGGAAGTAGTTTGCAATTTTTCTCCAGATGGACCCAGTTTGGCCCCAAAATGAAGAACTAGAGAGTTCTCTGAGAGCGCAAATTAATCCCCGCCAAAAAAGCCAAAATTGATCTTCCGTGGCCTCTATCATGCAGGTGACCATAGCAGATGACAATCACAAACCTGCTCACTCCCCCTCTCAAGCTGCAGTCATGATCTCAAGTGAGGCTAGGGGGAGGCTGAAAATACACATTGGCTACGGTGCTGCAGTCATGATCTCATGTGAGGATAGGGGGAGGCTGAAAATACACATTGGCTATGGTGCTGCAGTCATGATCTCATGTGAGGCTAGGGGGAGGCTGAAAATACACATTGGCTACGGTGCTGCAGTCATGATCTCATGTGAGGCTAGGGGGAGGCTGAAAATACACATTGGCTACGGTGCTGCAGTCATGATCTCATGTGAGGCTAGGGGGAGGCTGAAAATACACATTGGCTACGGTGCTGCAGTCATGATCTCATGTGAGGCTAGGGGGAGGCTGAAAATACACATTGGCTACGGTGCTGCAGTCATGATCTCATGTGAGGCTAGGGGGAGGCTGAAAATACACATTGGCTACGGTGCTGCAGTCATGATCTCATGTGAGGCTAGGGGGAGGCTGAAAATACACATTGGCTACGGTGCTGCAGTCATGATCTCATGTGAGGCTAGGGGGAGGCTGAAAATACACATTGGCTACGGTGCTGCAGTCATGATCTCATGTGAGGCTAGGGGGAGGCTGAAAATACACATTGGCTACGGTGCTGCAGTCATGATCTCATGTGAGGCTAGGGGGAGGCTGAAAATACACATTGGCTACGGTGCTGCAGTCATGATCTCATGTGAGGCTAGGGGGAGGCTGAAAATACACATTGGCTACGGTGCTGCAGTCATGATCTCATGTGAGGCTAGGGGGAGGCTGAAAATACACATTGGCTACGGTGCTGCAGTCATGATCTCATGTGAGGCTAGGGGAGGCTGAAAATACACATTGGCTACGGTGCTGCAGTCATGATCTCATGTGAGGCTAGGGGGAGGCTGAAAATACACATTGGCTACGGTGCTGCAGTCATGATCTCATGTGAGGCTAGGGGAGGCTGAAAATACACATTGGCTACGGTGCTGCAGTCATGATCTCATGTGAGGCTATGGGGAGGCTGAAAATACACATTGGCTACGGTGCTGCAGTCATGATCTCATGTGAGGCTAGGGGAGGCTGAAAATACACATTGGCTACGGTGCTGCAGTCATGATCTCATGTGAGGCTAGGGGAGGCTGAAAATACACATTGGCTACGGTGCTGCAGTCATGATCTCATGTGAGGCTAGGGGGAGGCTGAAAATACACATTGGCTACGGTGCTGCAGTCATGATCTCATGTGAGGCTAGGGGGAGGCTGAAAATACACATTGGCTACGGTGCTGCAGTCATGATCTCATGTGAGGCTAGGGGGAGGCTGAAAATACACATTGGCTACGGTGCTGCAGTCATGATCTCATGTGAGGCTAGGGGGAGGCTGAAAATACACATTGGCTACGGTGCTGCAGTCATGATCTCATGTGAGGCTAGGGGGAGGCTGAAAATACACATTGGCTACGGTGCTGCAGTCATGATCTCATGTGAGGCTAGGGGGAGGCTGAAAATACACATTGGCTACGGTGCTGCAGTCATGATCTCATGTGAGGCTAGGGGGAGGCTGAAAATACACATTGGCTACGGTGCTGCAGTCATGATCTCATGTGAGGCTAGGGGGAGGCTGAAAATACACATTGGCTACGGTGCTGCAGTCATGATCTCATGTGAGGCTAGGGGGAGGCTGAAAATACACATTGGCTACGGTGCTGCAGTCATGATCTCATGTGAGGCTAGGGGGAGGCTGAAAATACACATTGGCTACGGTGCTGCAGTCATGATCTCATGTGAGGCTAGGGGGAGGCTGAAAATACACATTGGCTACGGTGCTGCAGTCATGATCTCATGTGAGGCTAGGGGGAGGCTGAAAATACACATTGGCTACGGTGCTGCAGTCATGATCTCATGTGAGGCTATGGGGAGGCTGAAAATACACATATGCTATGGTGCTGCAGTCATGATCTCATGTGAGGCTAGGGGGAGGCTGAAAATACACATTGGCTACGGTGCTGCAAGGGACTACAGAGTAGGCAATAACATTTCTCTTTGTGGTTGTAAATGTAAGTTCAAAAGGAGATTACATATAACCTCCAAAATTTGATCAATTGTTTCTTGGGTGAAGCTCTGACCTTGCTCCAACTTAATCAGAATCTGGTGTGAACTTTGTAAATTTTATATTGCCAAATAACTATGAAATGAATAAACTAACTGATGGAAAAAACATAACCCATCTTGCATTCGTAAATATGCATGGTTGATTTGAACATTTTCTGCTCATCTCAGACGAGCTATCTGCTCAAATTGTGTCTGATATGTCAGAAGTTACTGCGGTAAACAGTCAAATTGTAATTAGTAATTTTTAAATTACTGCTAATTTGTACTCTTTATATATATGAATATATATATATATAAAGGAAACATTTTAGTTACTGCCTTTTTATGCTAATCTGCTTGTTTAACAAAAGTTCATTTTGTGTTCAATATGTTGTCTTGGATAATTTAACAAATCTTTTTTCACCTGATGGTACTGATATTTTCTCAAAACTTGGAAATAATTAAGGAAGTATAAGGGTTCATATGCCATAACACCCATACTACAGGCTGTATCTTTTTTCTGTCTTTTGAACACACACACACAAACACACACACACACACACACACACACACACACACACACACACACACACACACACACACACACACACACACCAGTACCTTATATTCAGGTGTGTCATGTGTGGAAAATATTTCATCTGGCATATGTCAATCCTGTCCTCACCATCTTTCATTGACCTTAAAATGTACATGTATATAGGAAATTTAGTTGTTAAATGTCCTTGTAACCTTTTCTTTGGCTCTAACTTTGCATTTCTGTGACCTGTTAGGCACAGCACTTGGTGATGATGGTGAGAAGGGAAGCACTGCAGACTATAGCATTGTGCCCATCACTGGCTTTCCTGTGCCTGCTGCATCAGTCACTCAACGGGTGGTCCCTGCGACCTAACTCCAGGGCCCGACGCTGATGTTGGACACAAATGTGTGTTTGTGTATGTGCATGTGTTTTTGTGTGCCTGTGTGCAATTGTGTGTGTGTGTGTGCATGTGTGTTTGTGTGTGTGTGTGCATGGGTAATGTATGAATTGTTTCTTTACCTATTAACACGAGGATTTTATATGTATTTACTATCAGAGATGGTTGCATTGAGTTTGAAATGCTCATTCTTTCTGCTTACAGCAAATGTGCATAGAGGGCGAGACACTGCTACCACTGGACCGAAATCGCCTTTTCCATCCACTGGAGTTGAGCACCTCCTCCCTCCCTCTCCAAGGCTGTGTGTTGTCTGTCAGGTACTCTGCCCCAGCTGCACATCATGCACTGCCAGGGCCTCACAGAGCTGTGTGTTGTCTGTCAGGTACTCTGCCATTCAGCTAGGCTGAGACTATAGTGAGTCGCAGCCATGCTGAATGGCATACCACATCGTTGAGTGTATTCCTCCGCTTGTTGTGATACACTCGATACTGGCAGCCATCGTTTCGTCAATTCATTTTCTAAACATCGATTTCCCATAAATGTAAAACTTGTATGCGGTAAAATTCGAATCACAAAAGTGTAATATTGTGAACTCTACTAATTATAAGGACTTTGAATACATCAGCATCAATTATGCTTCATTGTGCGAGTAAGGCAACCAATCCCGTCTGCATCGTGATAATCTTTTGGACCGATAGTACGATACGCCCAGAAACCCGCTGAGTGCTTTAACTGATGAGGAATCATTAATTTAATGTATGCTTAGAAGGATTAAACTTAGAAAAACTGCTTCTGAGCTATCCGATGATATCAAACTTCGGAATCGGACCGATTCCTACAGAAGAAACTTGCACTCGATCAACGTTCAACACAGACAACAGTGACTGAGTGAGTAAAATCTTCCTTCTAGATCAGTCGATACACGAATGATCGAAGTGTGGACTCAAGCAGCTCGTCAAACAGTGTGAAGGCAGTTAGACCACAGGTTCTGGCCAGAAAGCATTTACTTGCGAGAGTATAACCATAGATTCACGAAACATGCCCGAAGCCTGAGGAATTCTTTTCGCTGCGTTTATACTAGTTTCAAAGATTGCCTGTATACACAATCGCGCACGTGCTCAAGGCAGTTTGCAACCTTTTAGACAACGTTCGCGCTAAAAGTAGTTCTCAAATGATTTCCTGAAAATCTCTTAGATTAGTTTTATTAGAACACCAAATTTGTGTTTATCTATCGGAATAAATAATTGGAATGAAATAGAATCGCCTCTTTTTACTCTCAATGGTCTTCTGATCATGTTAAATTTTGATTGGTTAAATCATTGGAATGTGGAGCCGAAGTCACGTGACCAACCTGTGTCAGAGATACTATATCTCTGTGTTCAGAATGGGTGGTGGTATAACTGCATTGGGACTGTATGACCAGAACAGTATGAAGTAGTACTTAGGAAGTATTCTCCTGGTGGAACTGCATGTAGACCTGGTGGAAAGTAGAAATTGTTTTCCTTATTGTCTCTCTCTTTAGGAGGGAGGGGGGGGGGGGGGGGGGGAGGGGGGACGGGGGGTGCCCAAACGTGTGTGTTCCAGTGTGTGAGAATGTGTATGTGTGTGTACGCACGCATGCCCGCACTAACGAAAGAGAGAGAGAGAGAGAGAGAGAGAGAGAGAGAGAGAGAGAGAGAGAGAGAGAACGGACGAACAAACTTTATTTTACAAGGGTAGTGAATTAGGCAGTAGTGCCTTTCTTACATTCAGCCCTTGAGGCAAAATATTCAAATGTGGTGAGAGAGAGAGAGAGAGAGAGAGAGAGAGAGAGAGAGAGAGAGAGAGAGAGAGAGAGAGACAGACAGACAGACAGACAGACAGAGAGAGAGAGAGAGACAGACAGACAGACAGAGAGAGACAGACAGACAGACAGACAGAGAGAGAGAGAGAGAGAGAGAGAGAGAGAGAGAGGGGGGGGGGGGGAGCTGGAGAAAGGGGGAGGAAGGGAAGAGAGAATGAGAGTAAGAGGGTTGGTGGGTTGGGGAGAGAGAGAGAGAGAGAGAGAGAGAGAGAGAGAGAGAGAGAGAGAGAGAGAGAGAGAGAGAGAGACTGCTTGATTTAGAATTGTCAGTGTTGCTTGAGAAGTGCATTACCTGCTTGCCTGTTACTTGTGTGAGCCTCTCACTTAATTCTAATGTTCTGCTTGCAGGCCTTCCCCTGGCATTCGCATCAGGGGTCAGGCCAACATTCCCACCATTCCCCGACCTGACAAGAACCATGCCTACCAAGCCAAGAGCATCACACTGTTGTGTCAGGTAAGTCCATCGTCCTAGCCAGCATCAAGAGTGACGTGTGGCCAGAGCTGCTTGCTGTCTTCCTCATCATCTAGAACCCCTGCCTGGTTGCTGGGCTTTTGGGACCTGCTTTAACAGCTCAGCCTGTGGCAGTGTCACATTAAAAATCCGAATCTAAAAATACATCTGAACAAGATGCTGTCATTGGTCGATATGAATAGATCTGATGTCACTTTCGCGCCACAAGCTAATTTCGCCATGCTCATTGGACAGTTGGTTCGCGCCTTTCTACATTTGGATTTCAGAGGGTTTCCCAGGTCAATGGACGCTTTTCCCGATATCTATTAATGTGGGTACGATTTTCTTAATCTCTGGCCACGTGTGAGTGTAACCGGAGATGGCCAGCACCTACAGACTCCCTGTGGTAACGGCCGGCTTAACTTTGAAAATAGGTCAACCCCAGCGTGGGCCTAGCCTGCAGTTCTCACTTTTGCTGTCCAGAGTCGGATGTATTTTTAGATTCGGATTTTTAACGTGACAGCAGCCCCAAGCAACCAAAGAGGTTACCCGGGGATACCGATTTGGGGTCAGATCACTCAGATCCATCCATGTGTTCAAGCCATTCTTGAGGATCAAATCCAATGCTGACACAACAACTACCTGGTTGCTAATGCCATATCCACCCCCAGGAACATTGTTGCACAAATTTACCACCCAAACAGAAAAATCAACCCTTATCGTTCTCTTACCAGTTTTGTCTGGCAAGGCTCTCTCTCTTCGTCCTTCGTAGTCGAAGATGACCATGGCTTCAAGAGTCAGATGGAAGATCAGTGGTTGTGGGTCCTGAGGTGACTGACGAGGCCAATCCGGGCCCTGAAGGCTTGCCCACATATGGGACACAAGTGAGTGGGTGCCGTCGTGGCAGTGGATGCTGCGCGGCCATTGTGCATGGCACGCTTTTGTTGCGCCCGGTGATGTGCCTTGCTTCCACTGCACGGGCTCCTGTGGGGACTTTATCTTGCCACCTCATATGGAGGAGTCTGCAGAGAAACCTTAGGTGGAAGTGGTTGAGCTGTTTGGCATGTCTGCTGTAAACAGTCCAAATTTCGCTGGCGTAAAGGAGCTAGGGTGGTAAGGATTGCTGCACAGTAGACCTTCACCTTGGTGGTAAAGCTGAGTCCCTTCTGACAGATCCCAAACACTCTGACGGAGTCTCCCAAAGGTGGCGCTTGCTTTGGTGATTTTGTTGAAGACATCTGTCTTTGTTTACTGTGCGAGATAGTGTGCTGCCCAGGTGGGTAAAGTTGTCAACTGCCTGGAGGTTCTGTCCCTTGCCATACCATGATGGTACCCTAGGAGTCTTCTAATGGAGCATATGTCACATATCTACATCTCAAACAGAAAAATCACTTATCGCTCTCTCACCAGTTTTTCTGGCAAGGCAGTCATCCTATGAAGCATGTAATCTTGCCAGAAACCATTCAGCACACACTATGTCAGAACATCTATGTGACATGATATCCTACTGAAACATTTAGCAGTCACTCTCCCCAATCCTTCTCTCCCCCACCCCCCACCCCCACCCCACCCCACCCCCCACTACCACCACCATTCACATAATGGCATTCATGCATAGGCACTCTGGATGTCAAATCTAAGACTGTTGTATAATAGAGCAATGACCTTATCAATTTCCTCATTAGAGTTTGTTGGTGTTGATGGAATTTGAAGAAATTTAAACTAATTTCTATGTTTTCCTGACATACGTACCAGTAGACAACCACTGATATATGACCTTTTGACCTCGAAAAAAGAATTTGCAAAATTCATTCCCACACGTGACTGCCTGCCTCGGCGGGGCGGCGCTGGCATGGGTCTGTTTTTTCCTCTGGCTCGTAGTCGTCGACTGTGTTTCTCCCTGCAGGGAGGCAAGTCAAAGATTATAGGTTACACAAAGATAGTTCATTAGCTCATTCTCGTGAGGGTCGAGACACGTTGCGCCCCAAGCGGACAGCACCGAAGGGTAAACTATAGTCCGTTTCAACATTGCACTGTATTTTTTGTTGTTGGCATCCGTCAGTCTCGTGAGACTATGGGGTGTGCGCCAGGTTTGGTCAGTCCGGGGTTGAGAGGCAGCGTACTCTGTGGCTGTAGAGCCCGATCCTTGAGCCGCATGCTCTGTTGCACTTGTCGCAAGTGAAGTCTTGGCGCGGCTCTGTGGATGCCGACGCTATCCTCTGTCGTCTGCGTTCTCTCTTCTCCTCCCACTGCTCCCGTCTCCTCCTCTCGCTGGCCTGGATGCCAGTCTTGACGGCGTGTCTCCAGCTGTTGCGGTCAGCGGCCACCGTTTCCCAGTCTGCTGGGTTGATGCCTCCCGCCGTCATATCACGTTTACAAACGTCCTTGTAGCGGAGGAGAGGTCTTCCTGCAGGTCTGGATCCCGTGGCGAGCTCGCAGTACAGCACTTCTTTGGGTATTCGGCCGTCATCCATCCTGCTGACGTGACCCAGCCATCTAAGTCGTCTCTGGCTGAGCATGGCGAACATGCTGGGAATACCTGCTTGCGCCAGTACGTCCTTGTTGGGGATGCGGTCATGCCAGCTGATGCCCAGGATCCTTCTGAGCACGCTGGAAGGTGTCAGTAAACAGCGGCACTGAAGTGACCTCTCCAGGGCGCGAGCCTGGGCAGCGTGTATGGAGATCCTGGGTTGCCCAGTCGACAGAATCCCCCACTCGGCCTCGCTGGTGTGGTCCAAAGGAACGCGGAGCGATACGTTTGGCACCAGTCTGGCTGCAGAAGCTGCCGGAAGGAGGTCAAGACTGACGACCAACCGCCTTAGGGGCTTCACTCCGGATTTGTGTAGGGTTTACTCCTTAGCCTTTCCTCCTCCCGAAGGTATCCACAAGGCAGCGGAGCCCTAGTTTTATTCGCCTCTTACGAATCGCGCAGGGAGACGCGGTGGGTCAATTCTTACCCCGAGCCCGCAGGGGTGGGTTTTACATCAGAGTTTCCCTCTCCTAGACGAACTGCCTGACGAGGCTAACGAGCTCCATCTGCCCGGGTTTGAAGTCGGAGTTGTCCTTCTCCTAGACTGGTTGCCAACCAAGGCTTATGAGCCCAGTCTGCCCAGTTCCCGGTTATACCGCCGAGTGCTCGGTCGCACCTGCAGGAAGCTTTGTGAATAACAGGGGGACCACGTGAAGGTGTTCCTGAAGGGGCATTTGGGTAGGAGAGGCCATATGCGTG
Organism: Theodoxus fluviatilis; assembly: GCA_034096865.1. Taxonomy (NCBI): domain Eukaryota; kingdom Metazoa; phylum Mollusca; class Gastropoda; order Cycloneritida; family Neritidae; genus Theodoxus; species Theodoxus fluviatilis. Next base: position 112,657 of record JAWQFJ010028312.1, on the reverse strand, counting down.
CATGTGCAGCGAGCTGCATTGCAGCAGCAATCACTACCCCAGGATGGGAGAGGCTATGTGTTGCGCGTCACCATCCATTTGCTGTGCGGGACGTAGGGCCCAGACCACAACCCCCCCTGTATTTAGTCACATGATTATAGGATTTAGTGGAGACTTCGCACAAACATGGTGGAAAAACACAGGAGCGTGTTCCGTAAGCTCAGCCGCTGTAAGCAGCTGTCAGCGCTGCTTCTGTGAAACCCTCTGCTGCGCGTCGCTGGGAAAAAGCGCTGGCAGCGCTGCGTAGCGGTAAAAATTGAATGCCAAGACTGTCAGCAAAATGGCGGCCACTATTGGAGGTTATCGTTTCGGGGAAGACAAATACATCAATTGTGAGCTGATGCCTGATAAATTATATCTTATACGTGGCGGAAAGTGTGAAGGGAGATTACATTTTAATTTTATGTTCAAATTGCTTATGAACTTGATCGTAGTTTGCATGTTTTGGGGAAGAATACTTGCAATGTTCACTGCATGTCACCGTCACGTGACCGTGCGCTGTCGTCTTCTTCTTATACCCCTATGATTGGAGGAACTTGTTCAAGTGTTGTGCGCTGGGATCATTTTTCAAGGATTAAAAAGCTGCAGTGCATACAAGGATATGAACGTTGACGCTGCTGTAGCTTGTAGTACTGCAGTCAAGTCGTCGTCGTCGAAAATTTCCATCAAAGTAATTGCACGAAGTGGTGGTGGCGGCATTTCGTCCGCCATCTTGATGTCGCTGCCACAAAGCGGAATGATGCAAAGCGTTCTATAGGCCCATAAATCCGCTGTTTCCGCTTTCTTCAAGCAGCTGGTCTACGGAACACGCTGCAGGTTTTCGAGTGACCACTAATTCTAAAATTTCCGATAACGTCATCAACTACCAAGGTTGAAGAACGAGTGACGTCACTATTTGACCAATTTGAAGAATAATAATTTTTAACACAGGGAGAACAGGGTCACCAAACGTTGCAATCACGTCAGTAGTATACATTATGGCGGGATGACCTCATTAATTAGCACCCCAATTAATGAGGCTGTTTTCTTTTTGACTTGCCATGCTGTTACACAGACTCCTATCAACACGCACCCCCCCCCCCCCCCCCCCAATTTTCTCAACAGATCTGTGCGAATCACGAGAATGGCCCCTGGAGCTTCAGAATTAACGGATTTCCGTTAATTAACGGAAAAATCTCTTGCCTGGAGAGGGAGGGAGTAGAGAGAGAGAGAGAGAGAGAGAGAGAGAGAGAGTCATTATAATTATCGCAAGAATTATACCTATACAATTTCTTAAACATACTAAAAATGTGTAGATAGTGTACCAGAGAAGCAAATTTTAAATATGGAACTTGAATCAGCTACAATGACATATACATAAAAAACAATTTTCTAAACATCCAAATGTTAAAAACAAATAACATACAAGTAGGTCATAGCCTCTTGGTGTACACTCCCTCCCCTACTCCCCCACCCCCAATCAGCCGAAACCCCTCGATAGCTCAGCAGGGGAGGCCTGAAGTAAGCATATATATATGTGAGGAATGGACAACATACATGTTGCGGATCTTTCGTGCTGCGTAGTTTCCCCACTGTTCAAGACAGTGGTACGTCGTAAGTAGTTATAGAGTTGGGGCGCCCACCTCACCCCTAATTAGCTGGCTGTTCACTTTTATAATTTAATATGCAGGCTAATTACTTTTTTCAATCTGGAGGCAGGGAGCGAGAGAGACAGGCCGCTTGCAGAGGTTAAAGGGGCATAACTCGCTTTGCATGTTAAAAGTGCGCGCCAAGTCAGTGCCACCGACGTTCAACCTACATCTTTGACTCACTTGGCATAGGGAACGCCATGCAGCCCTGTTCAGTGCCACGCCGGTCCTCTATTTTAAGCGTCATGTACAGAATGCCAGGGGAGGGAGTTGACTGTGGAGGAGAGGCTTCCAAGTCAGGGCTTCGCAAGGGAGTTTATTGTGAAGCGTCAAGCGTGTGATGCCATCCAGATGATCTCAACATCAAAGAAGGCAAAGCACAGTCATGATGTAAACAAGAGAGCGATCTATGCTTTCAGACAGATTGGGTGTGGACTGAGAAAGATAAAAACTTTCTCAGCATTTATGAACATGCCAAAGGCTATGACCAATGCAGCATACAGGAATCAAGTGAATGCTCTGAAAGTATCAGCTTCTGCACTTTGTCAGCGTAGTATGGCTGAAGCTGCCAAAGAAATTCATTTGTCTGCTGACACTGAGCAACATGTTGTGGAGACTGCAGTGTCTGTGGATGGTACATGGCAGCGGAGGGGACACTCCTCCCTAAATGGTGTGGTTTCTGCCATCCACATGCCAGAAGAGACAAATGCTGCAGGGAAAGTTCTTGACTTTGCAGTTCTGACAGTAAAGAATAGAGTAGAGGTGTCTAGAAGGCAAGCAGCAGCCTCAGGGAAGCAAAGACGGAAAGTCCTACATGCACGAAGAAAGGGAAAAGAGGATTGGTACAGGGGAAAAGAGGGGGGTGATCACTACCAAAAGGGTGCATTTCATTGTGCATGAGGTGTACAGCAAAGTGCTGGTGTGTGGGACTCCAGAAAACTTGAAAATTGCCATGTAGCCCCATATCAGAAGGTGGGACTGGTAACTATTTCCTTTATTTGCGTTTTTCTCAAAACTATGTTTTTTAAACCTTGTGTCAACTGCCCTGACTACATATTTACATATAGCAAGTAGAAACTTTCCACACTTGCTATTTTCAGTTTGTATTATGCAACTAACCAGTCTCAAAGTGATCTGGTGATGCATAGATTAGTTTTTTGATGGTTTTTGTGTTCTAATTACGGCGGGAAAACAGTAATAAAAGCACAAAAATATAGTGAACTTCTTATTTATCAAACAACTTAGAATTTTAGGTTGATTGCATATGCCTTTGCAGTCCAAATGAAATGGTGCAAATTTCATTGTTCAGTGTTGGATAGAATTAGAGATATCATTGTTACAAGTTGGGTTGTTTACACTGGCGTCCATCTTGTTTTTTCTGTAACCATGGCAACCAGAAAACATCTGTTTGTATTTTTTTCTTGGCTAATGTTAATATAATACTATCATATAAAAAGATGTGAAATATATGCTAACACAACACATTTTCCCTTGAGACTAGCCTAAGACCTTAAAGGAAATCTAAGTTATAAATATAGAATGCGACGTAATTATTACTTGAAAAGAAAAGTTGCTGGAGGACTAATGTAATCAAATTGGTTGTTATGATGGCTCACATTATGCCAGGTGTTTGGAATAAAAGCCTTTTCTAGTGCAATTTCATACTGTTTAGAGGGGCCTACCTTCAAGTCAATGGTAAAGTCATAGGCGCAACCTATGGATGCCACAGCACTGCTCAAAACAACCTTTTCTTCCATGTATATATATTGGCTTATATGTATTTTTCATAAATTGCTTTATAATCCTCTTTGCTGATAACGCCACTGTTTAACAACTTTGTGAGGATATCTACTATTTCGTTAGTAACATGCTTGGATTTGTTTCCCGCTTCTATACTTCCAGTTAATATAACCAGTCTATTGGCTAGGTCATCTGGTGTACAACCCTTAACAACTTGTGTAAATTTCATGGACCTTTGATTAAGAGGTAATCCAGACAGCTCAACCAACTTTTTAAAGGTTGTAAGAGCTGATGGGCTGTATTGCTTCTTAGAGTTAAACCGTTTATGAATCAGTTCTATGAAATCATAGTCAACTGTTTTACTAAGTACCTTTTTACCATCTTTATATGCAACTAGCTTCATTTGAGATAACTGTGTTGGGTCAACCTGAAGATTTCCAAACATGAAGTCTTTTGTTAACTTGTATGGGTGCCTTGGCAGACCCATTCCAAGCATTGTCTTTGGAGAAGGTTTTGGCTTTTTAATTACTGCATACTCTTTTTTGAGACTCTTAATCCTTCCTCTATACGTCTGTAGATTAGTAAGGTCATACTGAATAGCATCCTTTTCTTCTGGAGATTTTTTCTTTTTTCCTCCTTTTTTATTCCCCAGTTGTTTAATAAACCGCACAGATTCCTCATCTAAAAGATCTAAGCTGTTTTTAAGAGTATCTTCTGAGGTAGCTGTTAATGCCGTAGAAAGTTTTGGAAGCTTATACCTTTTCAACACATTAGGATCAATATCAGCATCCAGATCAATATTTAAAGCCTCTTTAAGTGGAGGCAAAGGCAGAAGAGGTGGTAAAGCTGGAAGAAAAGACTGTAGAGGCATTTGAACTGCTTCTACAATAGGTTTAGTAAAAGGCTGTACCACATCTCTTTGAAATTCTTCCTTAGCAACTTTTGTCGCAGCCACTTTTTCTTTGCTTACCTCTCGTGCTTTTAAGTATTTTTTGATTAGCTCATTTTGCGCATTTACCGTTTGTATATGTTCAAAACTCATTGCAATAATTTACAGTATATATTATTGCAAGATAACTTTAATTATTGCATGTTGTTGTAAAAGCAATCAAACCCTTTTCTATACATTTCTGGAGGGTGTCTTGCTGTTTTGTCCAAAACCATGAATGAATAAGGTTCTGCTGTGGCTGTATGATACACTTGAACAAACTCATCTGGAGTAATCCCAGCACTGTGGTCTTGTGCTATACACCTCACATCCTTATTGTCCAGCCCGCTAAACAACACAAAACACTTAGTGTTTCTTCGAATGTATTTTGGAACATCATAATAGGACTGACACAGATACAAACAATTACAGTTTTTGTTTCTGCTTAGAGAAAAGTACTCCTTAACATTGTTCATATTCTTGGAGTCAATTTTTACATCATCAAATATGACTACCTTTTGATCAGTGTCATCAAGGTCTTCCACTGGCTCAACATCTTCGCACAATGTAAAGGTACTGCCAAGTCTGTCATTCTCTAGGAGCCTTATAAAGCAATTTATGAACAAGTCATACAATTTTGAGTTACCACAAGACAGCTCTTTTATTTGCTTACGCAGATTTATTGTACTTTTCTTGGGTTTGTTTGGGTCAAATTCATGAACACACTCATAGAAATCTTGTAGTAGTTGGTATTTTTCCTGCTGAGGATTTAAGGTGTGAATGACAATCTGGTCTGCATTGAAGTATTTTAATATTATCTCGTTGGTTCTTAGTTCGAACCACTCGATACGTGTTCTTTGAGGCATCTCACTCAGAAGACTGTCTTTTTGGTGATGCTCGCTTGTGTTCCTCGGATCGGGGAAATTCACGCTCTGAGCGGTTTACCGTTGGATATCGAATTCACCGGTGGGGACGAGTCGTGCATTCTGTTGTTTCTGCCGGAGTTTTGGTGCAAGAATCATCAGAATCCTTTTTCCGACTGTCAGAGCATCGAGATTAAGGGGTCTCTCTTCTATTCTTGATCCGGGCGAAGCTGAACTCAGTCCCGTCGTCTCCGGAAACGGAGACTGTTTCTGCCCCTTACACGTAGTCACGCCGAGGTGTCTAAGACGTCCTTCTTGCTGGATATGCATTTTTGGATCACGGATGCGTACAAGAATGCGTTGCTTGATCCTCTTGCTGGTGCCTCACGAATTTATGAACTCCGCAAGGTTGCCATCTCTGTAGCGTTTGCCAAGAATGTCTCTTTGGCTCACCTTATGAGGGCGGCCTTCTGGCGCAGTGACTGTGTTTTCACACGCCATTATCTGCATGATGTTCAAGTTCGTCATGTCAACGACACCTACGGCATTTTGATTAACAAGTTGACCGTTGCGGGTTCGGCTCTTCGTGTTTGATGGTGAGTGGTTTTCTGTTAGTCAGGTGTTATGTGCAACCCACCACCCATTGCTGGGAAATCATGTCACTGGTTGTTTACTGGTACAGAATGGAGGGAAAACGTGAAGAAATTTAAACAAAATTCTATGTTTTCCTGACATACTTACCAGTAGACAAATTTCTGTCCCGCCCACCTCCCCGTTTGTGCATTTGCTTGGCTTATCTCGACGGTGTCAAAGAGGACAAGTGACTTGCCTCTACCTGCGCTTTTATAGGCATGCTATCACGTGGCATTGGGAGTTGTCTCCCCCTGGCTCACGTGCTTCCTGTTTATATCTAAAGCGGTCGGATTGGTCGAGGCAGGCAGTCACGTGTGGGTATGAATTTTGCAAATTCTTTTTTCGAGGTCAAAAGGTCATATATCACTGGTTGTATACTGGTACAGTATGGAGGGAAAACGTACTGATGAGAAACTTCTGCCTACTTTCTTCCCAAAGAAAGTCCTAGCCTTGCCTTGTTGGTTTTGTTTGCAGTTTTTGTCAACGAACAACTACCCGCATCCCATCTCGCCCAAGACCCTGAAGTCCCTTTCTAACAAGGACATCTTGAACATATTTGAGGTAAAAAATGGTAAACGTTGCTTTGCCTCTGTCATGTTTGACACATGTTGAGACCAGCCTATTATAATAATTATTTGCCAACTAGTAGGTTAGTCCTGGACACTCTCATCTGAACTACAGAGACGGATACCAGCTCTGGAAATGAGATGCTACCGCAAGATTCTGATCATCTCATATGAAGACCATGTCACGAATGAGGAAGTCAGCAACAGAATCAGAAGAGCATTTGGACAGTACGAAGACCTACTCTCAATCGTGAAAAGCAGAAAGCTGAAGGGGTACAGTCACGTGTCAAGAGGCAGTGGGCTGACCAAGACCATTCTGCAAGGTACCGTACCAGGTGGGAAAAGGAGAGGCAGGCAGAGGTGGGAAGACAACATCAAAGAGTGGACAGGTTTGACCTTTGCTGACTCACAGAGAGCCAGCCACAGAGGATAGAGATTGATGGAGGAAGATTGTCTGAAAGTCATCAGTGGTGCCTCAACAACCCATCTCAGGGTTAACCTTTATGACGCCGCTGGCGCATTGATGCGCCACAGCGTACATTCCCCAGATGTCTGTGCGCCTAGCGATAGTGACGTGCTCTGTTTACTTGCCTAGCGTGGCCTTTGAGTCATGCTGCTCTAAAAATATCACAGTCTTGATCAAGTGGCAAAGAGATCCGCCATTTTGGCGATCGAGAAAATCTGCCGCGAATTTTATGCGAATTTTCCCACGAAGTTGAGTCTTCGTCGTTTGTGAACAGGACTTTTTTCTTTGCCAGTATGGCGACTGACGAAGAAATTGAAGCGCTTGTGGAGTTATTTTTCGATTCTGATTCAGAATATGAATTCAAAGGCTTTACTGATATTCAGGTGATGGGAGATGGAGGGCAAGCAAGTGCTTCTACCGCTGTGTTGTCTGTAGATCTAGAGGAGCGGGAGCTTGATTCAGATGAAAATGACTCAGCTGACTTTCCTAGCGTAGGTAATTGTAGGATTTTTGACTCACATGCGAAGCAAAAGTGAGTCTATGTACTCACCCATTTCATCCGTCCGGGCATCCGTAAAAATCTTTAACGTTGGATTTTTCTCGGAGACCATTACGTCTATCAACACCCAAATTGGCATGATGGAGTATGATGACAAGGCGTCAAAAAACATACACAGTGACTTGACCTTGCTTCAAGGTCAAGGTTGCAGGGGCCATAAATGTTGTCTATAAAACAGCCATTTTCACATTTTCCCAATTTTCTCTGAAGTTTTTTTATAGATTGGATACCTGACCTATATGTGACCCTCCACCACGGAATGAGTCGCTTTGTCCCCCTGGGCCATTGTCAGTTTTTTACTCTGTCTGAAAGTATTTTAAATGGCAATCACAATGGTGAAACCCGTTTGAAAATCGGACAATTAGTATCCGAGTTACAGGTATTTGAATATATACCCTCGGGAATGTGTTTCTGAGAAAATTAGAAATGAAAGTTTTGAAACTTCAGCACAACAGTTTCCTTAGCGACCATGCATGCGTTTCTTTGAAATTTGGCACAGTCATACAACATAACATAAAAAACGAACACACAAATTTTCTGTTTGAAACAAAGTAGTTTATTGTCAACATTGTTTCAGAAAATACACGAAAATGTACGTTCACTGCTAAATTGTCACAATGGCTTACTGATCAAAAACATATTCATAATAATTTAAAAATCAGTGATAATGTGCACAGGTCCAAGAAACACAAAACAAAATGTTATGTGATATGAGATTACACTAAAATGTTTGTGTAGTAAAGTGTGTGTGTGTGTGTGTGTGGGGGGGGGGGGGGGGGGGGGGTGCACAGTGATTGTTAAACTATTTATACGCCACAATGGGAACTGATGATGCTATTAGATTCCAAAGTATTTTATTCAACGAAACATACAAAACTATTTACAAGCAATGTTGATGCGGCCTCGACCTGAAAACAATCACATCCAATATGTAGTTTCAGAGCCAGTCCAACTATTTGAAGTCATTTCATCATTACTGTTCATTTAATACAAAGATTTTTCAAACAAGCAATGCGAGATGTACAGCAGAGAGCTGAATACTCTCTCAAGTCTGCACATTAATCTTCGACAATTATTCAACTTGCGGGTTGAGATCGGCTCCGTGGTCGTTGAAAGTGATCTCGATATGTTGATTTACATCAATCTGACACAAGAAATCAGTAATACACTATACATTTACAAGTTTACGGGAACATACCTTCATGTATGCTTGTTTTCCGTCGAAAAATCAGCAGTAGTGAGTCGGAACAAAGATTATAGGTTACACAAAGATAGCTCATGCCGAGCTTTTGCTCTTCAAAGTTACAAGACGCCAAACCTAGCGGATGGTAGTAGGAGTGAATCAAGGAAAGTGTACTCACACCGCTTAGTGACAAGACGGCGAAGAAAGCTGCCTGCTGATTGGAGGATTCTATTCAGGGAACCAATCAGAGGACTGCTTTCGTGTAGATATGGCGTATATGTCTACTCTTTGGGCAATTCAATGGCGGCAGCTCTCTCCAGTTCGCGCAGAAAAGGCTATATTTTGGGATACTAGAAACCCATCCGAAGAAAATGTAAGCCATAAACAGCATTAATTTATCAAAGCTGTATGTTGAATGCATCAAAATGTATTGAAAGGTCCTACTTTTTAACAATCGAATGCAGGTCACAGGGCAACGCTTGATCCATCCGCTTGGGGCGCAACGTGTCTTGATCCTCACGACAATGCGCTAATGAATTATCTTTGTGTAACCTATATATAATCTTTGGTCGAAATCACATTAGGCAGGGAAGCGTGGCGCGTTGAAGGCAGAAGCGCTAACACCTCGAGGCTCACTCTAAGCTGCGCTCCGATTGGCTGGTTCCTTTTCTCTCCCATATGGTCCATAGTTAAGCAAACCAATCAGATTGAAGGTTTTGAATGCATAGAGTGATATAAGTTCTTACAAAAAGGATCCCAAAAGCTGCGAAAAGGTGAAAAAATTATTGAAATCGGTTGAGTAGTTTTTGAGATACAAGCATTTAAATTTATTAATATTTAATGAAGTATTTATTTTGAAATCCCTCGTGCATAAATTAAGTATTTAAACGTATTTAGAAACAGATTTGGTAAATGAAACTCACTGACATTGTAGATAAAGGATTACTAAACCAGAAACAACCAAAAACTCAAAATCGACAACCCACACCCCTTGTACCTATTTCCAGTGCTAGCGCCGAATGGTTCCAGGGACAAAGCATCTCATTCCATGGTGGAGGGTCACATATATGGTGTATAGGGAAAAGTAATTCCTATCTTTTTGATAGCAGTTTGATTGACCTTGCTTCAAGGTCAAGGTCACAGGAGCTCTTCAAAGTTGAATTGTATACATATTTTCAAGTGACCTTGACCCTGAACTACGGAAGATAACTCTTCCAAACTTCATAACATTGTAGTACACATGTTGTACGTTCATCATGAGACACATTTGGTCACATATCATTAAGGTCAAGGTCACTGACTTTTACGCGTCCGGGCCCGTAAAAAAAACTTTACGTTGGATTTTTCTCGGATACTATTAAATCTTATCAACACCCAATTTGGCATGATGGTGTAGGATGACAAGGCGTACAAAAACATTAATAGTGACTTGAACCTTGCTTCAAGGACAAGGTCACAGGAGCTCTTCAAACAGAGTTCGTACAGGTCATGGAAAACCTGAAAAGTCATGGAATTTGATTGTTCATTTTCCAGGCCTGGAACACCATGGAAAGTCATGGAATTTAATAAATAAAAAAAGAAAGACATAAAAAGATGTTTTCTAGGCTGTGCTTCGCGCGATACTCTCAATCTGTTTTTAATTTGACAAACATCATAACAACATACATACTAACTAACAAACTCGCAGTTCGTATACACGTATTACGTAGTAGGTATATTTATTATTTATGATACGATTCGTGTTAAAAATGTGACATATACCGTGTGTTATATCTCTGTAACCCAAGTTACGTATGTCGCATTTTTGTCATCATTATGTCAACTATAAGATAGCCTCTGTTATCTCTCTCTGACAAACAAAAGTCACCTCTGTTACTGTTAATATTGTTATCATTTGTGTTCATGATTAATATTTCATGAATTTACACAGTGACAAGCACAATTCCAGTCAGAAAAAAACTAATTAAAAAAGAAGAGCAAAATATACACTCACCAGGAATCCACGGAACACCAAGCATCAAGCAGGGAATGAGTATTAAAAAAAACTAAGAATGCAATTGTTAAACTTCTAGGGAGCATGCGACGACCGCAGTTTTCTGACCAGTATTCATAGATCGGGTGAGCTCTCCATTGCTTCTGACTCACTAGGGTTAGTTGTTCTCAAAAATCTTTTCTCAGTTTCTTGTTGAACGGACTGACCACCCCTCACTAATGCAACAAAAAAAATGGGGGTGGGGTGGGGCTTTTCGGGCCCTTGCAGGGCTTTGCGGGGCTTTGCGGGGCTTTGCCGTCGTCACCCCGTCTGCTGGACCCCGAGTACCCCTCACGCTATTGTCGTCACCACATCTGCTGAGGTTGGAGACAAGGTCCCACCATCGCCGCCGTCTCGGCTATACTCGTTCAGCGGTAACTGTGAACTTACCTTCCCCTGGGAAATTCTGGAATTCAAAGTTAGTAAACTCGTGTTATAGGAACGTTGTGTCATCGACGAACATTCGGAAAGTGCTTTCAATAGACTCACGAGATAAGTCACCCAAGTGGAACTGAAGGTAAGCTTTACCATTCATTAATAAAGGCTGGTCTAATACTAACTACTCTTCTTGTGCATGCTTGATATTTGCAGGAATACATACTAGTTTGTCATTATCTGATTAAATCATTATTAGTTGATTTTCATGACCCTTCCTTCTGGTTTTGAGAGAAAGAGACAGCGCGAATGAAAGCAGTGACTGTTATGTGTGCAAGTCAGGCCTCATCCAATCAGTGATAAATTACCATACCCCTAGACTCAGAGGCCTACTTGTAACAGTGAGCAATCATAATATTTGAATCCTTTCCAAATTTCTTGTAGAGAAAGCAATGCTTACATTTTTTTTTTCTTGGGTAGGATAATGTTTTTGCTTGCTTGTCACCCTTCTTCCAAATAAAAGTGTACCTTAGTAAGTGGGCGGACGACTTCGATTTTAAAAAATAATTTAAAGCTGCATTCCAGAAGTGATTTTTTTGCCATAAATATATGTCATATTTCTGGTAATAAACATATAGTTCATTCAATAAGCTTTCTAGTGATATATAGTTTGTATGTGTTATTTCTGCACGTTGAATGCTTATTTGGTCATTTGGCACATGACCCTTAAAAAGGAAAAACACGGTTACATTTGGGCACTAATAGTCTGACACTCGGAGGGTTAAGTAAACATGGTGTCGAATTTGACCAAGCATAATAAAAATTTTGGCTCTGGGGAAAAACAATGACGAAAATTGGCGGCGTCCTAAAGGTTAACTTAAGAGAGACTGAACTGAGGTTAGGCAACGAGCCCCAGCTTATAGAGGTAGTTAGGCTGTCCATCCATCCATCAGTTCATCCATTCATCATCCATCCATCCATCAATTCATTCATCCATCCATCATCCATCCATCCATCAGTTCATCCATCCATCAATCAATTCATCAATCAATTGATCAATTCATTCATCCATCCATCATCCATCCATCATCAATTCATCCATCCATCCATCATCCATCCATCATCAATTCATTCATCAGTTCATCCATCCATCCATCAATTCGTCCATCCATCCATCCATCAGTTCATCCATCCATCCTTCAATTGATAAATTCATTCATCCATCCATCATCCATCCATCCATCAATATATCTATCCATCAATGCATCCATCCATCCATCCATCAGTTCATCCATCCATCCATCCATCCATCCATCCATCCATCCATCCATCAATTCATTCATTCATCCATCCATCTGTCAATTCATCCATCCATCAATTCATGTATCCATTCATCCATCATTCATTCATCCATCCATCCATCCATCAATCAGACCTGCCAAATGCTACGCTTTCTCCCCCCCCCCCCCCCCCTCTTTCACGCCACCGGGTCAGCTTATCGCGCCAACCTCACAGCTTTATCTCTCCCCACCCCCCACCCCCGCTACGCCTATTCCTTCAATGCTACTCCAAATAGCTCTGGATGCTACTCTTTGGCATGATCGTGGGTTGGCAGGTCTGATCAATTCATCAATCTGTTTGCTCAACTTCTTGCTACCTCTTATCACGAGGGCTGCCCCTTGGTTGGGGGGTGAGGGCTGCCCCTTGGTTGGGGGGTGAGGGCTGCCCCTTGGTTAGGGGGTGAGGGCTGCCCCTTGGCTGGGGGGGAAGGGGTGGGTGGGTGAGAAGCGACACTCCATGTCTCCACGTGCAGTTTGTTTGAAGCCAAGGACTAGAGAAACCATGACTTGCTCTCTCTCTCTCTCGCCATCTCTAGTGATCTTCATGACCAGTAGCCTTGCATAGCCTACAAAGGCTAATAGGTCATAAAGCCATTCATTCATTCATTCATACATTCATTTATTCATTCATTTAATCTCATGTTGGGATGCCCTCTCCTCCTGGTGGCAGTTCCTGTTGCGGTTCCACACGCCGAACTTCAAGATTGGAAACAAGTTTGACAAGGAGGTGCCGCACCAGATGAAGAAAGTGGGCTGCCTTGTCCCCTTCTTGCCCGGCTTCATGTTCGCTTTGGGCAGCGACATGCACTGGCCCAACACACTGGCTGCCCTCGTCTGGCTTGTGGAGAGTATCCAGGTACGCTGTGTCCCTCTCTGAACTTGATTAAGTCTGACCCATCTCCCTTCTGCATTTAGAACACAAACACCACGCACACGCGAGCGCACACATGCATGCACACACACCCTTCCCCCCCAAAGAGAGGATAGGTAGTTCAGTTCAGTTCAGTCTCTTAACCCTGAGATGGGTTGTTGAGGCACCATTTATGACTTTCGGACAATCTTCCTCCATAGATCTCTATCCTCTGTGGCTTGCTATGAGTCAGCAAAGGTCAAGCCTGTCCACTCTTTGATGCTGTCTTCCCACCTCTTTCTCTGCCTGCCTCTCCTTCTCCCACCTGGTACGGTACCTTGCAGGATGGTCTTGGCCAGCCCACTGCCTCTTGACACGTGACCGTACCACTTCAGCTTTTCACGATTGAGAGCAGGTCTTCGTTCTGTCCAAATGCTCTTCTGATCATGTTGCTGACTTCCTCATTCGTGACATGGTCTTTATATGAGATGTTCAGAATCTTGCGGTAGCATCTCATTTCCAGGGCTTGTATCCGTTTCTGTAGTTCAGATGTGAGTGTCCAGGACTCGCATGCATACAAGAATACGGAGATGGCCAGTGTGCGCATGAGCCTGATCTTCGACGCGAGAGTGATATTTCTGTCACACCATATTGGCTTCAACTTTGCCAATGCTGCTGTTGTTTGTGCTATCCTGGACAGTATCTCTGTTTTGGACCCTTCATCAGTCACAATAGATCCCATGTATTTGAAATTGTTCACAGCTTCTAGTTTTTGGCCCTTCACTTTGATTTCCATTTTGAAGCTCCGAGGATTGTTCTTCATCACCTTGGTCTTGTCGGCGCTGATGCCATATGCCTGTGAGGTCTTGTCCAGGTGCTCGACAAGACTAGTAAGTTCCTCTTCACTTCCTGCTAATCCATCAATGGGATCAGCAAAACGTAAGTTGGTGATCTTTCTGCCACAGATGCTGATTGATCCTTCGTGGTCTGCTAGGGCATCAGTCATTATCCTTTTGAGGAAGAGGTTGAAGAGTGTGGGGGAGAGTAGACAGCCCTGTCTGACTCCGACCGTTGTCCTGAACCATTCGCCTGTGATACCATTGAACAGGACTGCGCTGGTCGCTCTGTCATAGAGATGTTCGACGACTTAGATGATCTTGGAGCTGATGTTGTAGCTTCTCATTGTGGCCCACAGCGCAACATGCCAGGCTCTGTATATTCTTTCTTAAAGTCTATAAAGACATGGTACAGATCTTGTTGGTGTTGTAGATGTTTTTCAGGACTCTCAGATTGAAGATCTGTTCGGTGGCGCTCCTACCTGGTCTGAAACCTGCCTGCTCTTTAGCAATGATTTTTTCTGCCTGAGGTTTTAATCTGTTCAGCAGTACTTTCAGCATGACCTTAATGGGATGGCTGATGAGACTGATTGTGCGGTAGTTCTGGCACATTTGCAGGTAGTAGGATGGTTTTTTTTAGAGGGGTGGGTGGGTCTTGGTTTTGATGTAAGATTAATAAAAGGTTGCCATTTTTGTAGAGGGGTAAAAATGTTATTTCAGGTATTAAAAAAAACAAAGTGTTTTGTTAACTAGGAAAATGTTGTGTTGTGAATGTAAAATGTAATTGAAGTTCTTATTGATTCTAATGAATGATTTACAAATTTTTAGGTGTGCACTGTGTACCATCCTCTGTCATTTTCCTTCACCTGCTAACTAAAGCAACCAGAAGGGCGTGTCTTTTCTTAAATAAGGGAAAACTGTAAATGGTATAGGAGTGGGCATCAACATTGGGACAAAAGAAGCGGGCAGAGAGTGAGGAAGAGGAGGGTGAAGAGAACGTATCTGTCACCTTGAAACCTCTGACATTTCAGAGACTGCCCCAGCATGTGCCCATCACAGGTGAGATGTAGATAGCAATCAAGTCCCAGCTGAATGAATGTATGTAATGATTTCTCTGATGTGTGTCTTCATTGTCATAATTTTCAGCACCATAGGCATTACCATAAAAATAGAAAACCATCATCACCATCATCACCACCATCTGCTGTCATTATCATAATTATCATCATTATTGTCATTGGCGTCGCTGCTATCATCATCATCAGCGTTGTCGTCGTCGTCGTCATCATCATCATCATCATCATCATCATCATCATCATCATTGTTGTCATTGTGTTACGGACCGGCTAACTTCCAGTTACAGACTATTTAAAATCAAACAAACACACGCAACACGAAAGAAAACACACACTCACATTCACTAGCGAGTAGCGTGGCGTGGGTCACGTGGCGTCGTCTCTTTTCAAGGCTCGTGATTGGCTGGCTAAAGTTAGTACCTCATATTAAATGAGCCAGGTCATTCTCGTGTTTTTCACCCTTTGAGGTGAGTCAGCCAATCACGAGCCTTGAAAATAGACGCCGCCATGTGACCCAGATTTTGCCTCCAGCTTGCACTCAGCAAGCGTTTCTGGGACTCATACCAGTCTGAAGAACCCCGTTTCCCTGGGGTTCAATCGCACACCTTTCACTTGGCAATTATACAATCAATCGGATCATCGCTCACACGTGAACACTCCTCAGTCACTACGTCACCAACTCATGCTAAAAATAATCACAGTCAAAATCTAATCACGAGCACACACCATTCGGCACATTCGATTCGTAACATTGGACAGAGTACTCGGTGTTTGAAATAATATTATCGGCATTTGAACGAGAACGAGACCGCCGAGTGCAGAATATGTCACGTGACATACCGATGACCATGTGATATTATATCGCGACGTGTTCTTCACTCCCCGGTCTTGTTCTCGTTCAAATGCCGATAATATTATTTTAAACACCGAGTACTCTGTCCGGAAATGTTGTGGACAACGACCATTTCAGCCATAGTGACTTGGCCTTGCTTCAAGGTCAAGGTCACATGAGCTCTTCAAAGTTAGATTGTGTACATTTTGAAGTGACCTTGACCCTGAACTATGGAAGATAACTGTTTCAAACTTAATAATTATGTGGGGCACATGTTATACATGTACTTTCATCATGAGACACATTTGGTCACATATCATCAAGGTCAAGGTCACTTTGACCCTTATGAAATGTGACCAAAATGTGGTAGTGAACCACTAAAAGTGACTATATCTCATGGTAGAAAGTGCCAATAAACACCATTGTGCTTCCTATGTCTTGAATTGACAGCTTTGTGTTGCATGACCTTGGATGACCTTGACCTTGGGTCAAGGTCACATGTACTTTGGTAGGAAAAATGTGTAGAGCATTTCTTTGTGTATGATGTCATTGGTAGGTTTAGTTTTTGACTCACATGCGAAGCAAAAGTGAGTCTATGTACTGAGCCGTGTCGTCCGTCCGTCCGGGCGTCCGTCCGTCCGGGCGGGCGTCCGTAAAAAACTTAAACGTTGGATTTTTCTCGGAGACTATTAAGTCTATCAACACCAAATGTGGCATGATGGTGTATGATGACAAGGCCTCAAAAAATATACATAGTGACTTGACCTTGCTTCAAGGTCAAGGTCACAGGAGCCATAAATGTGGTCTCAAAAACAGTCATTTTTCACATTTTCCCAATTTTCTCCCACGTTATTGAGAATGGCGACCTTAGCTACAAGTGGTATATAGGTCAAAGCAAGCCCTATCTTTTGATACCAGTTTGGTTGACCTTGCTTCAAGGTCAAGGTCACAGGAGCTCTTCAAAGTTGGATTGTATACATATTTTGAAGTGACCTTGACCCTGAACTATGGAAGATAACTGTTTCAAACTTAATAATTATGTGGGGCACATGTTATACTTTCATCATGAGACACATTTGTTCACATATCATCAAGGTCAAGGTCACTTTGACCCTTATGAAATGTGACCAAAATGGGGTAGTGAACCACTAAAAGTGACTATATCTCATGGTAGAAAGTGCCAATAAGCACCATTGTGCTTCCTATGTCTTGAATTAACAGCTTTGTGTTACATGACCTTGGATGACCTTGACCTTGGGTCAAGGTCACATGTATTTTGGTAGGAAAAATGTGTAAAGCATTTCTTCGTGTATGATGTCATTGGTAGGTTTAGTTGTTTGACCTTGACCTTGAAGGTCACCTGAAGGTCAAGGTCATATAAAGGTCAAGGTCAAGTATGTGAGTCGTATGGGCTTTGCCCTTCTTGTTTTACCTTGATCTTGAAGGTCACATGAAGGTCAAGGTCGTGTAAAGGTCAAGGTCAAGCATGTGAGTCGTATGGGCTTTGCCCTTTTTGTTCTGTATTAATGTGTAGGACTCCTGAACTGTGTGTACAGGTGAGATGTTGTGTTTTATGCGCTCTTGTGAGACATCACGTGTATGTTTTGCATTCAGATGAGAGACACTTAGCCCACGCTAGCGAGACGGCCGTGGCGTCCCACATGCAGAGCCAGCACGCCCCAGAGCAGACACCTTCCCCCCTGTGCCCTCT
>JAWQFJ010028312.1:80000-90000 GCA_034096865.1 Theodoxus fluviatilis | reverse complement strand
TACACAGCATCAGTAGCGTTAGTGCCTTGTAGCAGAGCTACGTAAGTGTAACTCGTCACAGGAGAGTACAGATGCCATACCAGTGAACAGCTTGACCTTCCAACACTGCCGAGATTTTGGGCGTCCGCCCTTCTGAGAGAGAGGGCTTTTGCTTTGCAGGTCCATTTTCGCGAGATTCATGCCAAGCGGCAAAGGAACGAGGTTGACGTCTCGCAGTTCTGCCACCAGTGTCAGCAGTGTTCCCTGGCCTTCACCGGACCACGTCAGTTGTCCTTGCACGCGCTGCATCACCTGCTGCAGGAGTGCACGCACTGCGCCCTCTGCGGCCAGGGGTTCCCCGCGCCGCCCCTGCTGAAGGCTCACCTGGACGCGGGCCACACGGAGCTGGGAGCCGGGGAGCTGGACCGCGCCAAGGCGGGCTTCAGGAGCCGCCTGCAGTCGTTGCTGCGTGCCCCCGCCCTGGCCGCCTTCGTGTCCCAGGCCGCCACCAATGGACCCGCACCCCGCCCCCAGTCGCCCTTGGCAGTGGACGAGAAGACGCTCGCTGCCAAGTGCGACAACAACAACACCACCAGCAAGTCCCTGATGGACGTGGACCAGGACGACCCCACGGAGAAGAGCTCAGTGGACGCGGGACAGACTGGGTTGGAGTCCTCGGCCGAGGAGGACGCGCTGAACAGTCCCGAGGTGGCGCGTCGTGAATACGAGCGATCGAGCCGCAAGTTCTGCTGCCACCAGTGCGGCATGGGCTTCACCAGGCCGTCCTACCTGGCCGACCACAACCGCCTGCACCAGCGCGAGCGTCCCGTAGACCGCTACATGGATCCCTCCCGTCCCCACAAGTGCGAGGTGTGCAAGGAGTCCTTCACGCAGAAGAGCATCCTGGTGGTGCACCTCAACTCCGTGTCACACCTCCACAAAGCCAAGCAGGCCGGACACCAGGTGCCGGCGCCGGAACCCGAGCGCAAGCCGTACCGCTGCAGCCTGTGCAACCTCTCCTTCAGCTCGGGCCCCGGTATGGACGCTCACATCTCCTCCGTGGGGCACCAGACTAGGGCGGGCAAGGCAAGAGAGGTGAGGGAGGCGAGAGAGACCCGTGTGGAGGCCGCGCAGCCCTGGGCCCAGCACAACGACGTGCAGCCCTGGGCCCAGCACAACGACGTGCAGCCCTGGGCCCAGCACAACGACGTGCAGCAGATGCAGATGCTGGTAGACTTCCTGCACCAGACGCAGTCCCCAGTGGCCATCACCACGTCTTCTGGAGTGACAACCTCCCTCCAGCCCCCGCTGTCGCTGTCCAGTCCCGCCCTCTCCACGCTCTCCGGCTTCGCCCTGCCCCAGCATATCTTCGCGCAAACCACCACGACGTCCGACTCACAGGCAACGAGCTGCAGACGGGAGCTCAAGCGGGAGCCCGAGTCAGAGATGCAATTTCCCTTGGCCCTGCATCCTACTCCTTCCAATGGGGAGTCGCGTACCGCCCATGGTGTCAAGTCTGAGCCGCGGACGGAGGAATGCTCATCAGCCATGGAGGCAAGTGTGGTCTGGCCCACCCTGACATCGGATGCCCTTTCTCTGGCAGTCTCGGAATTTGGTCCCGCCACGGCCGTGGTGTGTCCACGTTGCGGCATGGCCCTGGCGTCCCTGGACGCGTACCAGCAGCACCAGACCCTGTGCGGCGTCCTGCAGGCCTCGTCCACCCACTCGCTCCAGGTCCTGACCCGCCCGCCCCGGTCCTACGCCCAACGCATCAAGCCCCAGGTCCACAAGAACCTGCTCGAGTCCATCGGCTTTGAGTGCGTCATGCAGTTCAACGAGTTCAACCAGCCCACGCTAACGCCACAGGACAAGGCAGAGAAGGAGGAGGAGCGTGACGAGGGCGAGGAGCAGCGCGATGGGGAGGAGGGGGAAGAAAACGTCAGGGATGAGGACGAGGACGGCGCCAAGGAGCAAGGCAAGGACGTCGTGGACCTCCCCGAGATCAACAAGTGCCAATGCCCGACCTGCGACAAGGAGTTCTCCAGCGTGTGGGTGCTGAAAGCCCATCAAGAGGAGGTGCACCGCCACCTCGTCCCCATCCAGGCTGTGGAGAGCTTTGGCAACCAGTACAGGTACGACTATGAAAAGGTGCTGCCACGCGACCCAGAACCCCTACCCCTTTCCACCCCACTACCGGCCCAGGCCTCTGCTTCCGGACAGAGTCAGAGCGGCGGCGAGAAGACCTCATCCGCCGCGGAGATGCCTCCGCCCCCTCCGCCTCCGCCCAACATGGGAAGCCACTTCGACATGAGCCAGACGATGATGCCCATGTTCGGCATGCTGCCCGGCATGGGCGTGCCCATGATGCTCGGCATGCCCCCCCAGCTCATGTCCATGATGCCCCTCGACCTGGGCTACATGTCGTCCCTCTCCATGGACGCGGGCTTCCTGGCGCAGCAGCAGCAACAGCAGCAGCAGCAGCAGCAGAACCAAGGTCCCAGCTCGGCCAGCAGCTCCGCCAACCAGAAGCGCGTGCGGACGCGCATCAGCGACGAGCAGCTCAAGGTGCTGCGTGCTCACTTCGACATCAACAACTCTCCCAGCGAGGAACAGATCAAGCAGATGTCGGAACAGACGTGTCTGCTGCCCAAGGTCATCAAGCACTGGTTCCGCAACACGCTCTTCAAGGAGCGACAGCGCAACAAGGACTCTCCCTACAACTTCAACAACCCGCCCTCCACTACCATCGACCTGGAGGAATACGAAAAGACGGGACGTATCACTACGTCGCCCTCCATCAAGGTGGAGCCCGAGGACTCGGAGTCGCAAAGCGCGGACGACGCCAAGGCTGACGCGGAGCAGGAACAGCACAGCTCGGGCTTCAAGTCTGGCGCCGACTCCAACGCCAGGTTCGAGGGGGGAGACTTCCTGGACAGGAAGGACCCCGAGGTGCGCTCGAACGCGTCCTCGCCCTCCTCCTGCTCCTCCAAAGCCGTCACACCCGGCACTTCGGTCCCCACCACGCCAACGCCCGGCATGGAGGACGGCCTGTACGCGGAGCACAGGGACACCCACCATGTGGCCAAGCGCGCCAACCGCACGCGCTTCACGGACTACCAGGTGAAGGTGCTGCAGGAGTACTTCGAGCAGAACGCTTACCCCAAGGATGACGAGCTGGAGCACCTGTCCGCTCTGCTGGGACTTAACGCCCGCGTCATCGTGGTTTGGTTCCAGAACGCTAGGCAGAAGGCGCGCAAGATCTACGAGAACCAGCCCGTCGCCGAAGCCAAGGACGGGAACTCCCCCTTCCAGCGGACGCCGGGCCTCAACTACCAGTGCAAGAAGTGCAGTGCGGTGTTCCAGCGCTACTACGAGCTCATCAAGCACCAGAAGAGGCCATGCCTGCACGAGGGTGGCAGCAACTCCGGGGCGATGGACGAGGACAGCAACTCTACCAGCCTGTCCCAGGACTCCTTCCTCTCAGAGTCCGGACTCAGACCCAAGGATGCAGGCACCCGTCCATCAGTCGACTTGACCCCCAATCCCCCGACCCCTGGCCAGGAAGCGGGCAAGGCACAGGAGAGCGGTGCCACCTTCAAGTGCAACCACTGCAGCATGTCCTTCAACCGCCTGGACCTCTGGCAGGAGCACCAGAAGGTTCACACCCTCAACCCCGCGCTCTTTTCTCCGGGTTTCTCCTCGGGGTCCGCATTCGGCATGCTGCAGTCGCTGGCGCAGCAGGAGGAGGGCAAGGCTGCTGCCAAGCGGAAGGCGGAGAGTCGGATCGGGGAGGAGATGAGCGGCGAGGATGGCCCGCCTCGCGACAAGCGTCTGCGGACCACGATCCTGCCGGAGCAGCTGGACTACCTGTACCAGAAGTACCAGCTGGACTGCAACCCCAGCCGCAAGCAGCTGGAGACCATCGCCGCCGAGGTCAACCTGAAGAAGCGCGTGGTGCAGGTCTGGTTCCAGAACACTCGCGCCAGAGAGCGCAAGGGCCAGTACCGCGCCCACCAGCAGCTCATCAACAAGCGCTGCCCCTACTGCCGCGCGCTGTTCCGTGCCAAGAGCGCTCTCGAGTCGCACCTGGCCACCAAGCACCCCGAGGAAATGGCCAAGGGCGAGATCAACATCGAGGCCATCCCTGACGCTTCCCTCGACGCAACTTCCTCATCCACACCACAGCAGACCTCCTCCCACTCCCATCTGCACTCCCACCAGTCCACGCCATCGCCTTACGCGCCATCCGGAGTGGTCAGCGATCTGAGCAAGCTGGTGTCGCCCCCTCCCTACCTGGGCTTCCTGCCGCCCACGTTGGGCTTCTCCCCGGGCAGTGACTCCCTGCAGCTGTCCATGCAGCAACTCTACGAGGAGAGCTACAAGAAGTACATCTCGGATCTAAGCTCTTCCGCCGCCCTCAGCTCGCTCAGCACTCACCTGCCCACCCTGGCCCCCTCCACCGCCCCCTCCAGTACCCCCCACTCCACGCCGCATTCCTCCAGCAGGCCGTGCGAGACGGAGAGCAAGCCCCCTCCCCCCACCATGGAGGAGGACGACGCGCCCCTGGACCTCAGCAAGCCTGTCAAGGTATGCTCTACCCGTCTCACGCTACCATCCTCTCCCCCAAATCCCCCACGTAAACCCTTCCCTTTTAATCTCTCCTCCCCCACGTAACTTCCCGTTCCTTGCTACCCCCTTTTTCTCAAGTAATAACGCACACATACGCGCGCGTGCACGCACGCACACAAAATCGCGCACACTCCGTCACCTCTCTACACTTGTCCTTCAATGCCAGTCCACTGCTGACATCTGACGCTGTGAGTATCACGCACACCACATCGCTATTGCCATCCTCTATTTACGTTTTTCTTCCCATCCATTTCCATACCTCCCACTTTCCCTTCTTCTGTGTACAGCATCTTTTCTCTCTCCCACAACCGCTACTCTGAACATGCACCCCACTCCCACCTCCCCATCCCTCCCCCGAGCCCCACTCCCAATAGGCTTCCCAACCCCCAACCCTCATTCCATCTTCCCGCAGGCTGAGGAAGGTTTGCCTGACCAATGGACGAGTGGCGCTGATAGTCACATAAGCTGAGTGGGATGAACTGTCATTGATGGTGGAGGATAGAGATTGTCAGTCAGAAAACAGACGACGGACGAGGGTGTGACATAAGCGTAACATAAGCAGCCTATAGAGCAGACAGGAGAAAGGGTGACTGTGCGGACAGAGAGATATTGATAGGTGAGATTTGCACCAGAGGACAAACACTGTCTGTCCAGGTGAGCACGGAGCTGGAGCGAGGGTCAGACGGGCCTAGCACGGACGTGAGCGAGCGCAGCATGGATGCGGACCGCGGATTGTTTCGCCGCCAGAGTGTGGAGGACTCGCAGCTGTCTGCAGACTTCGACGACTCCAACTCCGCCCCATCCACCTCCTCCAGCCCCGCCACCCTCAACACGCCCCCCACCTCCTCCACGTCCGCCTTTCCCCCCACCAAGCGCTACCGCACCCAGATGACCAACCAGCAGGTCAGTCTTTTTCATAGACGGCTGAAGAGGACACACACTTAAGCCTGGTCTTAATTGAATGAACCACTAGTGCGCGAACTCTGCCGACACCCCTCCTATCAGTATTGGAAGAGTGCTGCAGACGGTCGGCAGACGATTCCAATACTGAGGCGAGGGGTGTCAACAGAGTTCATGGACTAGTGGTTCGTCAAAGTAAGACTAGGCTTCACATGCATACACACATACATACAGACACAGCATACACACACACACACACACACACACACACACACACACACACACACACACACACACACAGAGGGTAACAAGTTTCAAACCATGAGTAGGTATGCCAGCTCAGTTCACCAGTCATTTGTCGATGAAGGCTGCTGTGGAACAGCCGAAAGTTTCAGGCGTGAGAGTTAACATTTACTGGAGTGGTCGATTATGTACCGGTAGTCAGAAGAATAAAATTAATATTCAACCTTTTCCCGTTTCTCTGCACGATACAGACTGTCAGACGGAAACGTGTTATGAGGAAAGCTGGCGGTAGGTGCTGTGGACAAGTAGAGAGGGATTCTTGTGTGTGTAGGTTTTTGGGCACTGACAATAGGTTGTCTTGGGCACTGGGCAGGGCAGGACAGTTTGGACGATGCAGGGCTTTATGGCGTGGGAAGGGCGGGGCAGTTTGGATAATGCAGGGCTTTATGGCGTGGGAAGGGCGGGGCAGTTTGGACGATGCAGGGCTTTATGGCGTGGGAAGGGCAGGGCAGTTTGGACGATGCAGGGCTTTATGGCGTGGGAAGGGCAGGGCAGTTTGGACGATGCAGGGCTTTATGGCGTGGGAAGGGCAGGGCAGTTTGGACGATGCAGGGCTTATGGCGTGGGAAGGGCAGGGCAGTTTGGACGATGCAGGGCATTATGGCGTGGGAAGGGCAGGGCAGTTTGGACGATGCAGGGCTTTATGGCGTGGGAAGGGCAGGGCAGTTTGGACGATGCAGGGCTTTATGGCGTGGGAAGGGCAGGGCAGTTTGGACGATGCAGGGCTTTATGGCGTGGGAAGGGCAGGGCAGTTTGGACGATGCAGGGCATTATGGCGTGGGAAGGGCAGGGCAGTTTGGACGATGCAGGGCTTTATGGCGTGGGAAGGGCAGGGCAGTTTGGACGATGCAGGGCATTATGGCGTGGGAAGGGCAGGGCAGTTTGGACGATGCAGGGCTTTATGGCGTGGGAAGGGCAGGGCAGTTTGGACGATGCAGGGCTTATGGCGTGGGAAGGGCAGGGCAGTTTGGACGATGCAGGGCCTTATGGCGTGGGAAGGGCAGGGCAGTTTGGACGATGCAGGGCATTATGGCGTGGGAAGGGCAGGGCAGTTTGGACGATGCAGGGCCTTATGGCGTGGGAAGGGCAGGGCAGTTTGGACGATGCAGGGCTTTATGGCGTGGGAAGGGCAGGGCAGTTTGGATGCTTATGGCGTGGGAAGGGCAGGGCAGTTTGGACGATGCAGGGCCTTATGGCGTGGGAAGGGCAGGGCAGTTTGGACGATGCAGGGCTTTATGGCGTGGGAAGGGCAGGGCAGTTTGGACGATGCAGGGCCTTATGGCGTGGGAAGGGCAGGGCAGTTTGGACGATGCAGGGCTTTATGGCGTGGGAAGGGCAGGGCAGTTTGGATGCTTATGGCGTGGGAAGGGCAGGGCAGTTTGGACGATGCAGGGCATTATGGCGTGGGAAGGGCAGGGCAGTTTGGACGATGCAGGGCTTTATGGCGTGGGAAGGGCAGGGCAGTTTGGACGATGCAGGGCATTATGGCGTGGGAAGGGCAGGGCAGTTTGGACGATGCAGGGCTTTATGGCGTGGGAAGGGCAGGGCAGTTTGGATGCTTATGGCGTGGGCAGGGCAGGGCAGTTTGGACGATGCAGGGCTTTATGGCGTGGGAAGGGCAGGGCAGTTTGGACGATGCAGGGCTTTATGGCGTGGGAAGGGCAGGGCAGTTTGGACGATGCAGGGCTTTATGGCGTGGGAAGGGCAGGGCAGTTTGGACGATGCAGGGCTTTATGGCGTGGGAAGGGCAGGGCAGTTTGGATGCTTATGGCGTGGGCAGGGCAGGGCAGTTTGGACGATGCAGGGCTTTATGGCGTGGGAAGGGCAGGGCAGGGCAGTTTGGACGATGCAGGGCCTTATGGCGTGGGAAGGGCAGGGCAGTTTGGACGATGCAGGGCTTTATGGCGTGGGAAGGGCAGGGCAGTTTGGACGATGCAGGGCTTTATGGCGTGGGAAGGGCAGGGCAGTTTGGACGATGCAGGGCTTTATGGCGTGGGAAGGGCAGGGCAGTTTGGATGCTTATGGCGTGGGCAGGGCAGGGCAGTTTGGACGATGCAGGGCTTTATGGCGTGGGAAGGGCAGGGCAGGGCAGTTTGGACGATGCAGGGCTTTATGGCGTGGGAAGGGCAGGGCAGTTTGGACGATGCAGGGCCTTATGGCGTGGGAAGGGCAGGGCAGTTTGGACGATGCAGGGCCTTGTGGGAAGGGCAGGGCAGTTTGGACGATGCAGGGCTTTATGGCGTGGGAAGGGCAGGGCAGTTTGGATGCTTATGGCGTGGGCAGGGCAGGGCAGTTTGGACGATGCAGGGCTTTATGGCGTGGGAAGGGCAGGGCAGTTTGGACGATGCAGGGCCTTATGGCGTGGGAAGGGCAGGGCAGTTTGGACGATGCAGGGCCTTGTGGGAAGGGCAGGACAGTTTGGACGATGCAGGGCCTTGTGGGAAGGGCAGGGCAGTTTGGACGATGCAGGGCTTTATGGCGTGGGAAGGGCAGGGCAGTTTGGACGATGCAGGGCCTTGTGGGAAGGGCAGGACAGTTTGGACGATGCAGGGCCTTGTGGGAAGGGCAGGGCAGTTTGGACGATGCAGGGCTTTATGGCGTGGGAAGGGCGGGGCAGTTTGGACGATGCAGGGCTTTATGGCGTGGGAAGGGCAGGACAGTTTGGACGATGCAGGGCTTTATGGCGTGGGAAGGGCAGGGCAGTTTGGATGCTTATGGCGTGGGAAGGGCAGGGCAGTTTGGACGATGCAGGGCTTTATGGCGTGGGAAGGGCAGGGCAGTTTGGACGATGCAGGGCCTTATGGCGTGGGAAGGGCAGGGCAGTTTGGACGATGCAGGGCTTTATGGCGTGGGAAGGGCAGGGCAGTTTGGACGATGCAGGGCCTTATGGCGCGGGAAGGGCAGGGCAGTTTGGACGATGCAGGGCCTTATGGCGTGGGAAGGGCAGGGCAGTTTGGACGATGCAGGGCTTTATGGCGTGGGAAGGGCAGGGCAGTTTGGACGATGCAGGGCCTTATGGCGTGGGAAGGGCAGGGCAGTTTGGACGATGCAGGGCCTTATGGGAAGGGCAGGACAGTTTGGACGATGCAGGGCCTTGTGGGAAGGGCAGGGCAGTTTGGACGATGCAGGGCCTTATGGCGTGGGAAGGGCAGGGCAGTTTGGACGATGCAGGGCCTTAAGGCGTGGGAAGGGCAGGGCAGTTTGGACGATGCAGGGCCTTGTGGGAAGGGCAGGGCAGTTTGGACGATGCAGGGCCTTAAGGCGTGGGAAGGGCAGGGCAGTTTGGACGATGCAGGGCCTTGTGGGAAGGGCAGGGCAGGGCAGTTTGGACGATGCAGGGCCTTGTGGGAAGGGCAGGGCAGTTTGGACGATGCAGGGCCTTGTGGGAAGGGCAGGGCAGTTTGGACGATGCAGGGCCTTAAGGCGTGGGAAGGGCAGGGCAGTTTGGACGATGCAGGGCCTTAAGGCGTGGGAAGGGCAGGGCAGTTTGGACGATGCAGGGCTTTATGGCGTGGGAAGGGCAGGGCAGTTTGGACGATGCAGGGCTTTATGGCGTGGGAAGGGCAGGGCAGTTTGGACGATGCAGGGCTTTATGGCGTGGGAAGGGCAGGGCAGTTTGGACGATGCAGGGCTTTATGGCGTGGGAAGGGCAGGGCAGTTTGGACGATGCAGGGCTTTATGGCGTGGGAAGGGCAGGGCAGTTTGGACGATGCAGAACCTTATGGCGTGGGAAGGGCAGGACAGTTTGGACGATGCAGGGCTTTATGGCGTGGGAAGGGCAGGGCAGTTTGGACGATGCAGGGCCTTATGGCGTGGGCAGGGCAGGGCAGTTTGGACGATGCAGGGCTTTGTGGGCAGGGCAGGGCAGTTTGGACGATGCAGGGCTTTATGGCGTGGGAAGGGCAGGGCAGTTTGGACGATGCAGGGCCTTGTGGGAAGGGCAGGGCAGTTTGGACGATGCAGGGCCTTGTGGGAAGGGCAGGGCAGTTTGGACGATGCAGGGCCTTGTGGGAAGGGCAGGGCAGTTTGGACGATGCAGGGCATTATGGCGTGGGAAGGGCAGGGCAGTTTGGACGATGCAGGGCCTTATGGCGTGGGAAGGGCAGGGCAGTTTGGACGATGCAGGGCCTTATGGCGTGGGAAGGGCAGGGCAGTTTGGATGCTTATGGTGTGGGAAGGGCAGGGCAGT
>JAWQFJ010028312.1:52500-75000 GCA_034096865.1 Theodoxus fluviatilis | reverse complement strand
AATGAATTTATCGTGCAGCTCTTGATTGCTCAATGATGCTTACTGAATATGATGTGTTCACACTCACGAACGATTTGTGTATATAGTGTGTTGACATGTAACATTTTTGTGTATGATGTGTAAAAACTGTAAGATAAGTACGTGGCATATGAACACGAACATATTCATTTCCTTGGCATGTTCGCAGTCTTCATTTGCATGACGTCATCACGCAAATATGTTCACGTTTCTGATGTGTTCACACAACCGTGTTCATGAACAGGGACGTCCATGGGCCGCAGTTCCCACAGCACGTCCAGCAAGGCCCCCAGCTCCCAGGGCTCGCATCGCTCTGAGAGCAAGAAGGACAGCAGGAAGGAAGGTTAGCATGCACACACACACACACACACACACTCACACACACACACACACACACACACACACACACACACACACACACACACACACACACACACACACACACACACACACACACACACACACACACACACACACACACACACACACACACACACACACACACACACACTCTCTCTCTCTCTCTCTCTCACACACACACACACACACACACACACACACACACACACACACACACACACACACACAGACGGAGGAGAGACGTCAGAAAGGAAACAGGGAATGAAACTAAGCAGAAAGTAGATAGATCATGAATAGATTCAGGGAAGAGGCAGACAGGAAGCAGAGGGAAGGATGAAGGGGGCATAGGGGAAGTCATGCATGAAAGGTATGCAATAAAGGAAGGAACCAGAAGGAAGGATGTGGAATTGAGCGGAAGTAACACAAGGCAGAGAGAAGGAGAGGCAGAGGACGTGACCATAGAGGAGGTGGAAGGTGGGGGAGAGGTGAAAGGTGGGGGAGAGGAGTGAAAGGTGTATGAGAGAGGGGTGGATGGTGGGAGAGGAGTGAAAGGTGGGGGAGAGGAGTGAAAGGTGTATGAGAGAGGGGTGGATGGTGGGAGAGGAGGTGAAAGGTGGGGGAGAGGAGTGAAAGATGGAAGAGAGGAGGTGGGAGAGGAGTGAAAGGTGGGGGAGAGGAGGTGGGAGAGAGGTGAAAGGTGGGAGAGAGGTGAAAGGTGGGGTAGAGGAGGTGGTAGAGAGGTGAAAGGTGGGGTAGAGGAGGTGGTAGAGAGGTGAAAGGTGGGGGAGAGGAGGTGGGAGAGAGGTGAAAGGTGGGGGAGAGGAGGTGGAAGGTGGGGGAGAGGAGAAAGGTGGGGGAGAGGAGGTGGAAGGTGGGAGAGAGGTGAAAGGTGAGGGAGAGGAGGTGGAAGGTGGGAGAGAGGTGAAAGGTGGGGGAGAGGAGGTACAGGGAAAGGGGAACGAAAGGCCTTCAAGACTGAAGATCGTGCCGTGTCTGTAGCAGCCTCCAGGGCCGAGAGGGAGGCCGCCCTGTCTGCCAGTGCTGCCTACTCGGACATGCTGAGCGCCGCACAGCTGATGATGGGCACCTCCCTGCCTGGCCTGGACCCCGGCCTGCTGTCCTACATGTACTCCAACATCCCCGCCTACCTGCCCGGCCTGTCGCTACCACTGCTGCCGCCCGGCCTCCTGCCTAGTGAGTTGTCCTTCGTGCTGCGGTCTGCTGGTGTTGCTTCCCTTTTGCCAGGTCTTCTGTTCCACCGTGCCACTGTCCCTGTGTGGTGCTCTGTCTTTGGTAGGCTGCCGTCTTCCTTGCCGGACTGTCTTGACAAGAACGGTCCGTTTCAAACTGGGCTTTATTGGACAGGCCAAGCCCTTCGTGGTCGAGCTGCCTTTGTTGACCTGGCTGTCGCTGTCCGAGGTTGTGCGTCTTCGTGTGTGACTATGTTGTCCAGGAAATGCTGTCGTGACTTGGTGTAGAGCTGTATCTTGTCTTGGCGTAGAGTTTGTCGCCAAATCTTGGTAAAGATTGTCTTGACCTGGTTTGGCCCGCGGTTTTTTTAGACTGTCGTTTATTGCCAAAATCCTGTTGTGTTCGTGTTGATGCTGTATCTCCTTTTACAGCTCTGCAATGTCTGTGCTTGCTGTATGTTGCAGTATCAAAAGTCTCTTCACGTGTTTATTGCAGTGTCTTACGTCGGTGCTTGCTTTTGTCATGAGTGCAATATGTACATCTGCTATAACGGCGTCTGTGTCCTCCTTGTTTGCAGTGCAAGATCTGATGGGATACGACCCCCTCAGCTTCGGCACGCCCCTGCAGTACCTGCAGATTCCTCAGCAGGCCATTGTGGACGTGCAGGCGGTGCTGGGCGGGGCGGAGGCACTGGCCACCTACACGCAGGACGGACTGACGCTGACGGCGCTGCAGGCCAGACTGGGGACGGGCGACGCCAGGCTGGCTGTGGAGTGCAACGTGGACGTGGGCTGGGTGTGCCGCAAGTGCCAGATGGTCTTCCCCGCCATGGACGCCTGCGCGGCTCACCAGCGTCTTCACGGCCACAGCGGCAAGGCGTCCGAGCGCCTCATGCTGAAGCTGGAGCAGGTGCAGTTCCGCTGCCGCGCCTGCAACGCTGCCTTCTCCACCGGAAGCGAGTTCCAGGACCACTGCAGAGGCGAGACCCACCAGGCCCGGGCAGCGCGCCTCCAGCAGCGTCGCAGCGCCACCGCCACCCCGGCCACACCAGCACCCCCAGCCACCCCTGACCCCCGGGACCGACCCCCCTCCCCGCGCGAGGAGGGCGACTCTCGAGTCGCCCCGCCCCCTGCTGACGACAAGGTGCTTTCCGGGCCTGGCTCGTCCTCGTGATGAGCCCCTGCCCCTACTCGACCAAAGATTGCGCCATGCTGGCTGTCGGGCAGAAGTGCCTGTGTGCTTCAGTATTGGGCTTGGCACTCACTCCTCTCTCAGCGACGTCGTTTTGCGAAGATTTTGATGTTTCTACTGTGGAAGTATTGTGTATTTGTAGGTGAAAGTGTTGTAGTACATATCTGATGCAGCCCTGCGGGGCTTCCAATCCACTTCTTCCAGGGTGTCAGGGTGCCAGGGCACGTGGGGCCGGGCAGGCTGAGTAAGGCCGACAGGAAAATGCAGGGAGAGACTGACGGACTTACAGACGGACACACCGAGACTGACACACAGGTGGACACGAACTGGGCAGGGCTGGATGTGGGTGCTGGGTTGCTCTGACGTCAGGCCAGTTATGGCCTTTGTGTTTGTGGAGCGCTGTGTGACTAGATCACTGTGACTAGTGTTCACTGTGACCAGTGTTCACTATGACATGTGTTCACTATGACAAGTTGGAACAGCGACAGGTTTCAAGAAGACAGCGACAGAAGAAGAACTCTGATCTCCCAATTTCCGGCTGCATTCAACCGTTGGTGACGTCAGTGTGTTGGCTTAGTTTGAGCAGGACTGAAGACGTATTACAAGATTTCAATCCGTTTAACAGAAGAAAAAAAGAGGAAGAAAAAAAATTACAAAAAGTATGCTCAGCATTTTGAGTGATCTGAGAGTATCTTATATGACTTGTTTTTAAGCTATTAGAATTGTATTATTATTCTATAGAAACTATGTTGTGGAAAGACTGGTCCGTGTTTTGTTACCATTGGTGTAAGCCCTGCATTTTATCGAAATCTATATTTAGATTTCAACCGGAACTTGACACCAAGGCACATCGCATTGGCTTTCTGGCACACGTTGTACAGACTACAGGCAGAGAACTGAACTCCAAGATTGATCCAGATGCAACTCGAGACATTGTACAGATTTCAGGCAGATCAGAACACCAAAGTATGTGGAGGCGGATACAGGAGGCGTGTTGTACATATCTGGAGAGACGCACAAACTGTACCACGGTTCCCCGACCCTGCACGTGACCCCAGCCGACAGCAGGAAAGTAACACTGAAGAAGCAGAAAGACCAGCTAGCAGGCAGGCAGGCAGTGAGGCGCTGTGAAGAGGCGCTGTGAAGAGGCGCTGTGAAGAGATCGGACTCGGGACAGAGAATGGAGACCTGCCACCCCTGTGCTGCCTGGAGACGCGTCTGAATCTTCATTTTTGACAGCAGGACGCGCCTCGTGTTTCTAAGACGTGTCGTGTCGTGTCTCACCTCATCCGAGTGCGCCGCCAGGGTCCCTCCCCCGCGGCGCCCCGTTGGTTCTTCATGTTGTAGCTCGTGTGTGCCGCTCGTAGCTCGTGCGTGTCCGTGTTCATGGCAGCGTGTCTGTGTGGACAGCAGTTGGCGTCATGACGTGTCCTTCGTGTCCCTTCCGTGTCCACTGCTGCTTAGCGTCACACAGCTACGGGTGGTGGTGTGTGTAGTAGAGGGCTGTCTGCCTGTCTGTCTGTCTGTCTGTCTGCCTGTCTGTTTGTCCGTGCAGACTCCCGGGGAGGTGCCAGGACTGGTGATAATTTGTTGCATGCTTTGTGATGGTGGATCTGTTCTGTGGTCTCGTGGCAAGGTTGAAGTGGACTCGCTTCCACCGGTTCTTTTGCAAGGAGGAACGTTTTCATTTCTCATTTTATTTAGTTGTGTATTTTTATCCATTACAAAATGTAAGCAGGAAACTATTCCATGCCACTAACCATCGGGTAGTCAGTACCGTAGTTTGCATTGTATCACCTAACTTACAGGGTTGACTGTACACAGGGTTGGTGTCACGTGGAGCGGAGGCAAATCCAGTAGATAGGCTTATCCTCGTCTGCAGTGGCCACCACGGACGTGTTTGGGGCTTGTCCGTGTTGCCTGTACTTCTGACCGTTATTGAGATGTGAAATAGTTTGGCCTTTATTTTGTGTTTGTATTATTTGCTTTATTCGGGATGTCAGCTTGATGCCCCTCACTAGGAGAAAGAGAGGGCAGTGGATGACGTGGAGCCGTTGGTCAGATGACTGTTCTGTTGTGTTCATTCACACCGTCGCTGTGTATTAACGATAACTCCAAAGACATATTTTACATGAACCAAGGTGTTCCTTTGTGGAGAATTTTGTGTGGCTCTGTGACTTGTGGCATCTGTTTAATGATCTACTTTTACTGATCATACGTCGCGTATTAACCAATGTAGGTGTTTGTTCACTCACTTGATGAATTTTGCATTGTTGTCAGGATGGTAGTGATCTGTCTCTTTACAGCATTCACTTACTTCACAGGACTTTTTCCTGGCAGGACGGCGGGCTGACTCAGCCCCAGTTGCTGTCTCTGCTGTCTGTCTCTCTCTCTCGCCTGGCGTGCTACACATTCACACAGACACATACATACACACTCAAACATACACACACATACACATACAAACACACACACACTCACTCGGAAATACATTCTAACACGCACACAGACGCACTCGCACTCAAAAACGTTCTCAAAAACACACGCAAACACACACACACAGACACACACCCGAACACGCACTAATACACTCAAAAACATTCGCACTACACACACACACACACACACACACACACACACACGTCGGCCCAGGGTGACCCCCGACCCGGAGGAAGGTCGGGGCATGTTTGGGTCTGATCTCACGCCACGTCTGCAATCTCACCAATCTCACCGTCTGTCATAATACGGAGCGTTTATTTTTGTAGCCACTACTCACCAGCGCATGGAGGGCTGAGTGGACGTTCAGTATTGGACTCGCCGTCATGCTCAATGGTCTCCTCTGTCCGTCTGTCTGTCTGTCTGTCTGTCTGTCCGTATGTCTGTCTGACTCTATCCTCGCATCACCCACTTTGATTTTCTTGTGACAAGCAAGACCCGCTGTGGTAGCCACTCTTTCTGTAGACATGCCGCTCCTTGGTAGCGCCGAGGCTTTCAGTTTTCTCATGCAGAGGAGGCAGCTAGCGCAGTATTGTCCCTGCAGTTTTCTCCTGAGTGGTCTTAATGGGAAAAGTACACGGAAACACACACACACACACACACACACACACACACGCTCACGCGGATGCATGCATTTTCGCATGCGTCCACGCTCGCAGTTTTGCGCCCACATTTTAAGGCTACTGCTAACAGCGCATGCATTTTCACGTGCTTGCATGTGAAATGCGTGCGTGCCATACGCATGATAAGTATGCATGCACGTGCATATTTCGAGAACTGGGCGCGCTCGACAAACCGTTATGTATTACCGAGGTCAGCTCATGCACGCAGACATACGTATTACAGTGACTGGCCTCTGTAGAGACACGGGAGTATTACTGGGCTGAGCTGTTTGTGTTTGGGAGTAGTTGGACTGGCCAACTCGTACGCGTATTACATGTACTGCCAATGGTCGTACACCTGGCTGTATTCACACTGGCAAATCCTGCACGTGGAAGTATTGGTAGAAGCAAACTCTCCACCTCACACACATGTGCTGGGTACAAGCAATTTTAACATCGATACACATGGCTGTATAGAAAAGGCAAAATGGCGAGTGATGCAATCTGAAGAAGAAGAAACATGATGATACATACTGTATATACACGAGTCTCTTGCGACCTTTGTTTTGCTTCTGAAAATACACAAACACGCACACACGCAAAGCAGTGACTGGGTGCTGACGCAAGACATGCAGGATGACGGTGGCAGTGCGCGACACGTCACGTTTTCTGTTCATACTGGCACGAGCTGGACGCATTGGGTCAGAGATGACGCGAACTGGACGCATGACGTCAGAGGTGACGCGAACAGGACGCATGACGTCAGAGGTGACGCGAACAGGACGCATAGCGTCAGAGATGACGGGAACTGGACTCATGACGTCAGAGATTACGCGAACTGGACGCATGACGTCAGAGATGACGCGAACTGGACGCGTGACGTCAGAGATGAGGGCAGATCAGATCTTCATGGCAACACAGCTACAGTAACCAGGCCCCGTGGTCTGGTGGCATCCTGTCCATCGCAATTTCCGTTTGTTTTTTTAATCGCACCTTGTTTTTGATGACTTTTTGCTTAGAGAGCTTGTGACGATGAAATGGTGCTTTCAAGTCGGCACTACATTGCCAAGTGGTATATTTTCTGAAAACCAGCAAATTGAGTTGTTTATTTTTGTGTACGCGTGTCGTTGATGCAAGAATGAGAGGTGTGTGGAGACAGAAGGTGGGACGGACTAGAGTGGGCTGGAGGGAAGGGGAAGCGGGCATCCGTGCCTGCCCCTTGCTCTACGGAAACTTCTTTGGTGCTCGGCTTGCAGCCAGTGGGTGTCGGGCAGACAGGCAGAGTTCCTAGAAGGAAGGTTGACGGGAAGGGTTTGTTTAGAATTGAGGGATTGACAGGTAGGTTTTGTACAGTGGAGGGACCTTGGAGCAGCTAGCTTCATGGAGTGATTTGGAATGGGCGGGCAGACTGAAAGCTAGAATGGGCGGGCAGACTGAAAGCTGGAATGGGCGGGCAGTCGGAAAGGCAAGGAGACAGGAGAAGAGCTAGATAGGCAGACGGGCAGGCACAGAGGCAGGCAGGCTGACAGAGCTTGCTGTCATGGCGTGAGGACAGCCATGAAACCAGGCGAGAGGTGTACTCGTGTCAGACCACGCACCGCACAGTTTGTTCTGCCGTGGCGACGGAGGCCATCGCAGTGCAGGGAAGGTCTTGCGGTGGTACTGGTTACAGCCGTCTTGATGGCGTGACTGAAGAACTGCCGCCTGAGCTTACACCTGCTCTGGCTGGCCAGGCACGGCCAGCCCGTGACTTTGGGCGAAGGATGGACGTGGCTGCCCCTGTCTTTGGAGCGTCCTGCCACTGTAGAGCTCCGTCTCCACAGCGTGCATGCCATGCATTCTGTGGAGCCTGGTGTGGCGTGCCTGCTCTGTGCGAGGCCCGCTCTTTATGCCCCTTCTGCAGTCTGGCTGCTCCTCCTCCTCCTCCTCCTCCTCCTCTTCGTGCTTCTGCCCTGCCTCTGTTTCGGGGATGTTCCTGGGTTTTTGTGCTTGTTTCTTGCTCCCATTGTGGTGCTTCTGACTTGTCTGTTTCCTCCCTTTCTTCCTCTCCCTTTTTTCTTTCCTTCCTTTGTCTTTCTATCCATGACGTCGTGTGTCTTAGGTTTTCATGGACTTCTCGCTTTTCCTGGTAGCCTTGGTTGTCTGTTGGCCTGTCTGTGCAGTGGTGCAGGCAGGGCAGTTTACGAGGAGGCAGGGTGTGACTAGGGCAGAGCGGACTTCCTTTAGGAAGAGCGTTTTGCAGTAGGCAGGGCGACAAGCGTGGTGGCCAGGGCGAGTTAAGTGTGAGGGCGGGCATTTTCAGGGCTAAGCTGTCAGTTTTTCGTACGTGCTTTAAACCCTTGCTTACAGAGTGACTGTGTTTGAGTTGCTTTAAGGACCCAGCTTACAGTGTGACTGTGTTCGACTTGCTTTAAGGACTTTGCTTACGGAGTAGCTGTGATGGACCAAAATGGCTGTGCTGTCGTTGTTGGCAAGACATTTTTCCAACATCCGGGCTTTCTGGGAGAGAGGGCATGGCCCCTCTTCCTTCTCTACCAAATACGGGCTGTCTGGGGCCTCCCTTGTTGATCCTCTCTCTTCCTCTTAGGCTGTCATGGACCTGTCTACTCTCTCTCTTCCTCTGTAACTGTCAAGTGTCTCTCGGGGTGGCTCTCTACCTCTGTAACTCTCTCGGGCTGGCTCTCTTCCTCTGTAACTGTCTAGGGTCTCTTCTGCTGGCTGTCTTCCCTGTGTGATGGGTTTGATGGACTGATCCATTCTGTATGCTCTAAATGCTTCTTTGTACTCGTTCTATTGAGATGTCTCATCTTTCTTGACCTCACTAATCTGAAATCTCGTCTCAGGATGGAGCCGTATTTTCTTTTATGTCTGATCCAGACATCCTCTTCATCTCCGCCAGCCTCCCGCTCCATCTTTAGCGGGTCATCTCCTTTTGCATAGCGGTTTTTCCTTCGTCTTGGCTCGAGTTTTGAGTTGTGAACTCTTCGCGTCTGTCATGATTCTGAGTTGTATAAGTTTCCGTCGCTTTCGACTGAGTTTCCAACCTCCCGTCTGTCGTCAGGTTTGATTGGCGGACTTATCGCCAACCGTTACTTGAGTTTTGAGCTGTAGAACTTTGCGCTTGACTTCTCTCGACTGGAGTTTTGGTTGGACATCAGGGAACATTACCTTTTTGTGAGCGCGTGCGTCTGTGCGCGACAATGAATTCTTTGCATCTTAAAGCTAGTTTAGAGAATATTTTATCAAGTGGTCCTATTTTTGGTACTGTTGAGTCTATTTTAGACATTTTTTCCAACGAGATAAATGTAGTCTGCTTTGCGAAGCATATATACAATTAATAAACATGTATGAAAACCATGGCGTTTGTGTGATATACAAAAAAAATAATCCACGTGAATGCCGAAGAGTGACTGAGAAAGACTCGACGATGAATTCAGCAAGACGGACTCGCCCAGGCACAAGGCAGCACTCCAACCACACAGCACTCCAAACCACAAGACAGAACTCCAAACCACAAGGCAGCACTCCAACCACAAGACAGCACTCCAAACCACAAGACAGCACTCCCAACCACAAGACAGCACTCCCAACCACACAGCACTCCAAACCACAAGACAGCACTCCCAACCACAAGACAGCCCTCCCAACCACACAGCACTCCAAACCACAAGACAGCACTCCCAACCACAAGACAGAACTCCCAACCACAAGACAGCCCTCCCAACCACAAGACAGCACTCCAACCACAAGACAGCACTCCCAACCACAAGACAGCACTCCCAACCACAAGACAGCCCTCCCAACCACACAGCACTCCAAACCACAAGACAGCAATCCCAACCACAAGACAGCACTCCCAACCACAAGACAGAACTCCCAACCACAAGACAGCACTCCCAACCACAAGACAGAACTCCCAACCACAAGACAGAACTCCCAACCACAAGACAGCACTCCCAACCACAAGACAGCACTCCCAACCACAAGAGAGCACTCCCAACCACAAGACAGCACTCCCAACCACAAGACAGCATTCCCAAGCACAAAGCAGCACTCCCAAGAACGGTAGCACTCCCAACAGCGGAAGAGCACTCCCAACACATGACGACACACTCAAGTACACCAAGCACAAGACAGCGCTCCCAAACACAAAGCAGCGCTCCAAAGAACCAGACAATACTCCCAACAGCGGAAGAGCACTCCCAACACAAGACGGCACACTCTAGTACACCAAGCACAAGACAGCGCTCCCAAACACAAGGCAGCGCTCCCAAGAAAGGTAGCACTCCCAACAGCGGCAGAGCACCCCCTAGCACAAGACAGCACACTCAAGCACAAGGCAGTACTCCCAAACACAAGGCAGCGCTCCCAAGAAAGGTAGCACTCCCAACAGCGGCAGAGCACCCCCTAGCACAAGACAGCACACTCAAGCACAAGGCAGTACTCCCAAACACAAGGCAGCGCTCCCAAGAAAGGTAGCACTCCCAACAGCGGCAGAGCACTCCCTAGCACAAGACAGCACACTCAAGCACAAGGCAGTACTCCCAAACACAAGGCAGCCCTCCCAAGAAAGGTAGCACTCCCAACAGCGGCAGAGCACTCCCTAGCACAAGACAGCACACTCGAGAACATCCAAGCGCAAGACAGCACTCATAAGCACAAGACAGCACACTCGAGTACACACAAGCGCAAGACAGCACTCCCAAGCACAAGGCAGCACTCCCAAGCACAACATAGCATACCCAACAACAAGACAGCACTCCCTAGCAAAATTCAGCACTCCTAAGCACAAGGCAACACTCCCAAGCACAAGGCAACACTCCCAAGTACAATGTAGCACACCCAAGAATAAGGTAGTGCTCCCAAGTACAAAGCAATATTCCCAACCACAGCACAGCACTCCCAACAAAAATGCAACACTCTCGAACACAAGATAGCACTCCCAAGCACAAGGCAGCACTCCCAAGCACAATGTAGCACACCCAAGAATAAGGTAGTGCTCCCAAGTACAAAGCAATATTCCCAACCACAGCACAGCACTCCCAACAAAAATGCAACACTCTCGAACACAAGACAGCACTCCCAAGCACAAGGCAGCACTCCCAAGCACAATGTAGCACACCCAAGCACAATGTAGCACAACCAAGCACAATGTAGCACTCCCAAGCACAATGTAGCACAACCAAGCACAAGGTAGCACTCCCAAGCACAATGTAGCACACCCAAGAACAAGGTAGCACACCCAAGCACAAGGCAGCACTCCCAAGCACAATGTAGCACACCCAAGAACAAGGTAGTGCTCCCAAGTACAAAGCAATATTCCCAACCACAGCACAGCACTCCCAACAAAAATGCAACACTCTCAAGCACAAGACAGCACTCCCAACCACGACAGCA
Organism: Theodoxus fluviatilis; assembly: GCA_034096865.1. Taxonomy (NCBI): domain Eukaryota; kingdom Metazoa; phylum Mollusca; class Gastropoda; order Cycloneritida; family Neritidae; genus Theodoxus; species Theodoxus fluviatilis. The sequence goes on along the minus strand of JAWQFJ010028312.1, from coordinate 63,745 downwards.
CTCCCGAGCAAAATGCAGCATTCCCAAGTACAAAGCAGTTCTCACAAGCACAATGCAGCACACCCAAGCAATAGGCAGCACTCCTAACTACATGGCAGCACACCCAAGCACAAGGCAGCACACCCAAGCACAAGGCAGCACACCCAAGCACAAGGCAGCACACCCAAGCACAAGACAGCACTCCCGAGCAAAATGCAGCATTCTAAAGTACAAGGCAGCACACCCAAGCAATAGGCAGCACTACTAACTACAAGGCAGCACATCCAAGCACAAGACAGCACTCCCGAGCAAAATGCAGCATTCTAAAGTAGAAGGCAGCACACCCAATCACAAGATAGCACTTTCAATAACAAGACAGCACTCCCTAGCACAAAGTAGAGCTCCCAAGTACAAAGCAACATTTCTAAAAACAGGACAGCACTCCCAACAGAAAAGCAGCACTCCCATTCACAAGACAGCACTGTCAAAATGAAAGCATAACTCCCCAGCAAATGGTTGCACTCCCAAGTACAAAACAGCACTCCCAATTACAATTCAGCATTCCCAATCACAATTCAGCACTCCCAAGCGCAAGGGAGCATTCCCAAGCGCAAGGGAGCACTCCGTACAACAGGGCAGCACACTCAAGCACAAGGAAGCACACCCAAGCACAAGGCAGCACACCCAAGCACAAGACAGCACACCCATGCACGAGATAGCACTCCAAAGCGCAAGGCAGTACACCAAAGCACAAGACAGCACTCCCAAGCACAAAACAGCACTCCCAAGTGAAAGGCAGTACTTCTAACCACGAGGCAGCGCTCCCAATCACAAGACAGTACTCCCAACTACAAGACAGCACTCCCTAGCACAAGGCAGTAATGCCAAGTACAAGGCAGCACTCCTTACAACAGAGCAGCAAACTCAAGCCAAGGCAGCATCCCAAGCACATTCCAGCACACTCAAGCACAAGACAGCATCCCAAGCACATGGCAGCACACTCAAGCACAAGACAGCACACCCAACTACAAGCAGCACTCCCAAGCATAAGACAGCACACTCAACTACAATACAGCACACTCAACTACAAGGCAGCACACCCAACTACAAGACAGCACACCCAACTACAAGACAGCACACCCAACTACAAGACAGCACACCCAACTACAAGACGGCACTCCCAACTACAAGACAGCACTCCCAACTACAAGACAGCACACTAAAGCACAAGACAGCACGCCCAACTACAAGACAGCACTCCCAACTACAAGACAGCACACTAAAGCACAAGACAGCACACCCAACTACAAGAAAGCACTCCCTAGCACAAGAAAGCACAGCCAAGCACAAGGCAGTACTCCCAAGCACATTGCAGCACACCCAAACACAGGTCAGCACTTCCAAGTACAAGGTAGCACTCCCAACCACAACATCACTTCCAAGCCCAAGAAAGCGTACCCAATTACAAGGCAGCATTCCAAGTACAAGATAGCACTCCAAAGCACAAGGCAGCACTCCCAAGGACAGAGCAGCATTTCCAAGAACTAGAAAGAACATCCAAGCACAATGAAGCATTCCTAAGCACATGGTAGCACTCCGAAGCACTAGACAGCGCTCTCAACTACAAGACAACACTGCCAAGCACAAGGCAGCACTCTCAAGTACAATGTAGCACACCCAAGAACAAGGCAGCACACTCAACTACAAGACAGCACACCCAACTACAAGGCAGCACACCCAACTACAAGACAGCACACCCAACTACAAGACAGCACACCCAAGCACAAGACAGCACACCCAACTACAAGACAGCACACCAAAGCACAAGACAGCACACCCAACTACAAGACAGCACACCCAAGCACAAGACAGCGCACCCAACAAGACAGCACACTCAACAAGACAGCGCACCCAAGCACAAGGCAGAACTCCCAAGCACAATGTAGCACACCCAAGCACAAGGCAGAACACCCAAGCACAATGTAGCACACCCAAGAACAAGACAGCAAACCGAAGCACAAGGCAGCACACCCAACTACAAGACAGCACTCACAAGCACAAGACAGCACACCCAAGCAGAAGGCAGCACATCCAACTACAAGACAGCACTCCCAAGCACAAGGCAGCACCCACAACTACAAGACAGCACAGCCAACTACAAAACAGCACAGCCAACTACAAAACAGCACACCCAACTACAAGGCAGCTTACCCAACTACAAAACAGCACATCCAACTACAAGGCGGCTCACCCAACTACAAGTCAGCACACCCAACTACAAGACAGCACATCCAACTACTAGACAGCACATCCAAGGACAAAGCACACCCGAGCACAAGACAGCACTCCCAACTAAAAGACAGCACATCGAACTACGAGACAGCACATCGAACTACAAGACAGCACACCCAAACACAAGACATCACACCTAACTGCAAGACAAAACACCCAAGCACAAGGCAGCACACCCAACTACATGGCAGCACACCCAAGAACAAGGCAGCACACCCAACTACAAGACAGCACACCCAACTACAAGACAGCACATCCAACTACAGACAGCACACCCAAGCACAAGGCAGCACACCCACCTACAAGACAGCACACCATACTACAAGACAGCACACCTAACTACAAGGCAGAACACCCAATCACAAGGCAGCACACCCAAATACAAGACAGCTCACCCAACTACAAGACAGCCCACCCGAGCGCAAGACAGCACTCCTAACTACACGACAGCAAGCACCCAACTACAAGACAGCACACCTAATCATAAGGCAGCACACCCAACTACAAGGCAGCACACCCAAATACAAGGCAGCACACCCAACTACAAGGCAGCACACCAAAATACAAGGCAGCACACCCAACTACAATACACCACTCCCAACTACATAGCAGCACACCCAAGAACAAGGCAGTACACCCAAGCACAAGACAGCACACACAACTACAAGAGAGCACGCACAAGCACAAAGCAGCACACCCAACTACAAGGCAGCTCACCCAACTACAAGACAGCACATCCAACTACAAGACAGCACACACAACTACAAGATTGCACACCCAACTACAAGACAGCACACCCAACTACAAGACAGCATTCCTAACTACAAGACAGCACACCCAACTACAAGACAGCACACCCAACTACAAGACAGCACACCCAACTACAAGGCAGCACACCCAACTACAAGGCAGCACACACAACCACAAGATTGCACACCCAACTACAAGACAGCACACCCAACTACAAGACAGCACACCCAATCTTAAGGCAGCACACCCAACTACAAGGCAGCACACCCAAATACAAGGCAGCACACCCAAATACAAGGCAGCACACCCAACTACAAGACACCACTCCCAACTACATGGCAGCACACCCAAGAACAAGGCAGCACACCCAAGCACAAGACAGTACACCCAACTACAAGAGAGCACGCACAAGCACAAAGCAGCACACCCAACTAGAAGGCAGCACACACAACTACAAGATTGCACACCCAACTACAAGACAGCACACCCAACTACAAGACAGCACACCCAACTACAAGACAGCACTCCCAAGCACAAGACAGCACACCCAAGCAGAACACAACACACCCAACTACAAGACAGCACACCCAACTACAAGACAGCACACGCAAGAACAAGGCAGCACTCCTCACTCCAAGACAGCACTCCTAGCTACAAGACAGCTCACCCAACTACAAGACAGCACACCCAACTACAAGACAGCACATCTAACTACAAGACAGCACATCCAAGCACAACACAACACAACACACCCAACTACAAGACAGCACACCCAACTACAAGACAGCACACCCAACAACAAGACAGGACACCCAACTACAAGATTGCACACCCAACTATAAGACAGCACACACAACTTCAATACAGCATTCCTAACTACAAGGCAGCACACCCAACTACAAGGCAGCACACCCAACTACAAGACAGCACACCCAAGCACAAGGCAGCACACCCAACTACAAGACAGCACACCCAACTACAAGACAGCACACCCAACTACAAGATAGCACTCCCAACTACAAGACAGCACACCCAAGCACAAGGCAGCACACCCAACTACAAGACAGCACACCCAACTACAAGACAGCACACCCAACTACAAGATAGCACTCCCAACTACAAGACAGCACACCCAAGCACAAGGCAGCACACCCAACTACAAGACAGCACACCCAACTACAAGACAGCACACCCAACTACAAGACAGCACATCCAACTACAAGACAGCACACCCAACTTCAAGACAGCATTCCTAACTACAAGACAGCACACCCAACTACAAGACAGCACACCCAACTACAAGATTGCACACCCAACTACAAGATTGCACACCCAACTACTAGACAGCACACCCAACTACAAGACAGCACACCCAACTACAAGATTGCACACCCAACTACAAGACAGCACACCCAACTTCAATACAGCATTCCTAACTACAAGGCAGCACACCCAACTACAAGGCAGCACACCCAACTACAAGACAACACACCCAAGCACAAGGCAGCACACCCATCTACAAGACAGCACACCCAATCACAAGGCAGCACACCCAACCACAAGGCAGCACACCCAAGAATACCCAACTACAAGACAGCACTCCCAACTACATTTCAGCACACTCAACTTCAAGACAGCACTCCTAACTACAAGACAGCACACCCAATTACAAGGCAGCACTCTCAACTACAAGACAGCACACCCAAATACAAGGCAGCACTCCTAACTACAAGACAGTACTCCCAACTACACGACAGCACTCCCAACCCCAAGACAGCACAACCAACCCCAAGACAGCACACCCAACTACAAGGCAACACACCCAACTACAAGACAGCACACCCAACCCCAAGACAGCACACCCAACTACAAGGCAGCACTCCTAACCCCAAGACAGCACACCCAACTACAAGGCAACACACCCAACTACAAGACAGCACACCCAACTACAAGACCGCACTCCCAACTACAAGACAGCACACCCAACTACAAGACCGCACACCCAACTTCAAGACAGCACACCCAACTTCAAGACAGCACACCCAACTACAAGACCGCACTCCCAACTACAAGGCAACACACCCAACTTCAAGACAGCACACCCAACTGCAAGGCAACACACCCAACTACAAGACAGCACACCCAACTACAAGACCGCACTCCTTACTACAAGACAGCGCACCCAACTACAAGATAGCACTCCCAACTACAAGACAGCACACCCAACTACAAGACCGCACACCCAACTACAAGATAGCACTCCTAACTACAAGACAGCGCACCCAACTACAAGATAGCACTCCCAACTACAAGGCAACACACCCAACTACAAGACAGCACATCCAAGCACAACACAACACACCCAACTACAAGACAGCACACCCAACTACAAGACCGCACTCCTAACTACAAGACAGCGCACCAAAGCCCAAGACGGCACTCCTAACTACAAGACAGCGCACCAAAGCACAAGACAGTACTCCTAACTACAAGACAGCACACCTAATTACAAGGCAGCACGCCCAACAACAAGAGCGCACTTCTAACTAAAAGACAGCACCATGCAGCACAAGGCATCACACCAAAGCACAAGGAAGCACTTTAAAGCACAAAGTAGCACTCCCAAGCAGGCTACAGAAGTCCAAACACAAGGCAGCACTCCCAACCACAAGACAGCACTCCCAACCACAAGACAGCACTCTCAAGCACAAGACAGCACTCCCAAACACAAGACAGCACTCCCAAGCACAAGACAGCACTCCCAACCACAAGACAGCACTCCCAAGCACAAGACATCACTCCCAACAACAAGGCAGCACTCCCAACCACAAGACAGCACTCCCAAGTACAAGACAGCACTCCCAACCACAAGACAGCACTCCCACGCACACGACAGCACTCCCAAGTACAAGACATCACTCCCAACCACAAGGCAGCACTCCCAACTACAAGACAGCACTCCCAAATACAAGACAGCACTCCCAAATACAAGACAGCACTCCCAACCAAAAGACAGCACTCCCAACCACAAGACAGCACTCCCAACCACAAGGCAGCACTCCCAATCACAAGACAGCACTCCCAAATACAAGACAGCACTCCCGACCACAAGTCAGCACTCCCAACCACAAGACAGCACTCCCAAATACAAGACAGCACTCCCAACCACAAGGCAGCACTCCCAACCACACGACAGCACTCCCAAATACAAGACAGCACTCCCAACAACAAGACAGCACTCCCAAATACAAGACAGCACTCCCAACCACAAGGCAGCACTCACAACCACAAGAGAGCACTTCCAACCACAAGACAGCACTCCCAAATACAAGACAGCACTCCCAACCACAAGGCAGCACTATCAACCACAAGACAGCACTCCCAACCACAAGACAGCACTCCCAAGCACGGCAGCTCTTCCAACCACAAGACAGCACTTCCAAGCACAAGACAGCACTTCAAATCACAAGGCAGCACTCCCAACTACAAGGCAGCACTCCCTACCACAAGACAGCACTCCCAAACACAAGACAGCACTCCCAACCACAAGACAGCACTCCCAGCACAAGACAGCACTCCCAACTACAAGACAGCACTCCCAACTACAAGACAGCACTCCCAGCACAAGACAGCACTCCCAACCACAAGACAGCACTCCCAAGCACAAGACAGCACTCCCAGCACAAGACAGCACTCCCAACCACAAGACAGCACTCCCAACCACAAGACAGCACTCCCAGCACAAGACAGCACTTCCAACCATAAGACTGCACTCCCAGCACAAGACAGCACTCCCAACCACAAGACAGCACTCCCAGCACAAGACAGCACTCCCAACCACAAGACAGCACTCCCAAGCACAAGACAGCACTTCAAAGCACAAGGCAGCACTCCCAACTACAAGGCAGCACTCCCAACCACAAGACAGCACTCCCAAACACAAGACAGCACTCCCTACCACAAGACAGCACTCCCAACCACAAGACAGCACTCCAAGGCACAAGACAGCACTTCCAAATACAAGACAGCACTCCCAAATACAAGACAGCACACCCAACTACAAGACAGCACTCCCAAGCACAAGGCAGCACACCCAACTACAAGACAGCACTCCCAACCACAAGACAGCACTCCCAACCACAAGACAGCACTCCAAAGCACAAGACAGCACTCCCAAATACAAGACAGCACTCCCAAATACAAGACAGCACACCCAACTACAAGACAGCACTCCCAAGCACAAGGCAGCACACCCAACTACAAGACAGCACTCCGAAGCACAAGACAGCACTTCAAAGCACAAAGAAGAACACCCAAGCACAAGCACTGCAATCCAACCACAAACATAACTATCCAAATTCAAGCGTAGCAAACCAAGCACAGCAATCCAAACCTTGACCAGCACACCCAAGTCCAAGCATAGCAAACCAAGCACAGCAATTCAAGCCTTGCCCAGCACACCCAAGTCCAAGCGCAGCAATGCAAGCACGAGGCGAGCACACCCAAGCACACTGAAGCATGAGCACAGAAAGCTAAGCACGAAGGCTCCAGATGCAGTGAAGGCCAATTGCGTGGGGAAAAGGGGGAAAGAGCTGTCCATGGTGGACGCAGAGTTCCTTGGGACTGCCGTGCAATGCGGACTGAAGCAGACCCCTACAAGCACAGGGAGCAGACCCCTACAAGCACAGGGAGCAGACCCCTACAAGCACAGGGACAAGACCCCTACAAGCACAGGGAGCAGACCCCTACAAGCACAGGGACAAGACCCCTACAAGCACAGGGAGCAGACCCCTACAAGCACAGGGAGCAGACCCCTACAAGCACAGGGACAAGACCCCTACAAGCACAGGGACAAGACCCCTACAAGCACAGGGAGCAGACCCCTACAAGCACAGGGAGCAGACCCCTACAAGCACAGGGAGCAGACCTCTACAAGCACAGGGACAAGACCCCTACAAGCACAGGGAGCAGACCCCTACAAGCACAGGGAGCAGACCCCTACAAGCACAGGGAGCAGACCTCTACAAGCACAGGGACAAGACCCCTACAAGCACAGGGACAAGACCTCTACAAGCACAGGGAGCAGACCCCTACAAGCACAGGGAGCAGACCTCTACAAGCACAGGGACAAGACCCCTACAAGCACAGGGACAAGAGAGACCCAGCCATTCATTGACATCAAGGTTGCCCGTGCTGAAATTAGGGTGTGTGTGTATCCACTGCTATTCACAGAGGACAGTGTGTTGTTTGTTGTGTGCGGAACGTAGTGTGTAATTGCAGTATTTGTAACCTGAAGAATTTCCTCAGCGCCTGTCACATCGACCACGGTAAGTGGTCTACTCTTGCTGCTGATGTCGAGGCCTGGAGACGTGCCATCTGTCGGGGCATCTCCTCCTTCGGAAAGGAAAACAAAACATGCAGGGCCAGCCCTGAAGACAAAAGGAAAAGGAGGGGAGAAAATGAAATATCAGCACCCAACCCAAACTTCTACTTCCTCCACGGTCGGATCTGTCTTTCCTTATTGGACTTCTCACCACCAGCAAGCCTGCAACCGTCCTGTACCATGCCCGTCCTAAATCTTCGTTCGCGAAGTCAAACCGTGATCGGAGAATGATTTGTGGTATGTTGTGTGTAAAGCAGGCCTTAGACTGAAGACCACTTATACTGCGAGAGAAGTGAGTGTGTGAAAACATATTAATTAATCGAGGCAGATGATCTGCAACGACAATGTAGCTCTTGTCTTCGAAACATGTTCACAGCTCTGCGTACGCCCTATACTATGGAATGGGAGTTATGCATTAATTCCCATCTCGTCCGGTCTGCTGGGCGTTTCCGTGTGCGTGTGTGCATGCGTTCGTGTGTGTGTTTGATTATGTGATTGCATGCATTTTGTTTTGCATTTGTGTGTATGTGTCTCTGTGTATGTGAATGCATTTTTTCTGTTTGTGTGAGTATTTGTGTGCGTTTTTACCGATGTGAATCACTTTCCCTCATCTCTCTCTCTCTCTCTCTCTCTCTCTCTCTCTCTCTCTCTCTCTCTCTCAGCCTTTGCCCCATGCTGCCAGCAGATCGTCTTCTAATGAAACATCCGGGTCCCTGCATTCATCATGGAGGACGAGGAATATTGGGCGTCCAAGACGAGGGGGTGAGGAAGGAGGGGAGGGGGGTGGGGTTGGAGAAAACGAGATTGGGGTTGAGGGGGGGAGGGGAAGAAGGGGCAGTGCAAAGAACGAAGGGACGCCAGCCAGGCGATAAATTTCGGAGGTCGCGAGAGCCGCGAACTGAGGCTAATAATCCGCCACCAGCCTGGCGGGTTTTTTCCTCCAATGCAAGTAATATTTCCTCGCAGGCTGGAATTGCAGGGGGCACCTCGCGCTTATCCGCGCTCCCGTCGGTCTGACAGGAGTTCCCTCCCCTCCCCCTCCCCTCTCCCTCTCTCCGCTTCCCCCAATCTGCCTTCCCCCGTGTCCGCGTAGCGCTGATTATCCCCCACCCCTTCCCTCTCCACCCATCGTTTTAATCACCTCATAACCCGCATCCAGCCCGGAGAGCCGCCTGATGATCCTAAACTCCCACCCCACCCCCACCCCACCCTCCTCCCAACCCATCTCTTCCCACTCAGCCCCAACCTCCACCTCCTCCTCCTCTCCCCCCTCCCTCTCCCCTCCCCCCTCCTCTCCCCTCCCCCCTCCCCCCTCCCCCTCCCGCCCTAGAATTCTCAAGAAGCGCTGGTCTCCCCTATCTTCCTCCACTACCCCCACCAACCTGTCTTGGACAGAATCGACCCTGGCACCCCGCCCCAAAGCTAGCACCCTGAGTGTAGCCCGTCCTCCCTGTCCCCCCCGGGCTTCTCTCCCCTTGCTCCCTCCCCTGTCTCCATTCCTTCCCCGTCCACCCCCACCCACCCTCCCACCCCCCCCCCCCCCCCCACCCCCCTTCCGGCTCCCCTCCTCAGCCCTCAAGTGTCTGCCTGAGGAACAAACCTGTGGAGATCCACTCTAGCTTGTGGCTGTTTTAGTTCTGATCAGACCAAAACCCCGGGACTGTTAAGATGCCTCCACATTGAAAAACGCTACGTCTCTGTAAGTAGAGCGCACATGGCAGGGAGGATTTCTACAGAGCGAGTCTCCCAGAATGGAATGGATCGGTAGAATGGAGTGTCTGTCTCAATGGAATAGATGGGCAGAAGGCAATGTTAATCTCTACAGAATAGATCGGTAGAAGGCAGTGTCTTATCTCTATCAACTCGATCGGTAGAAGGCAGTGTCTTATCTCTATCAACTCGATCGGTAGAAGGCAGTGTCTTATCTCTATCAACTCGATCGGTAGAAGGCAGTGTCTTATCTCTATCAACTCGATCGGTAGAAGGCAGTGTCTTATCTCTATCAACTCGATCGGTAGAAGGCAGTGTCTTATCTCTATCAACTCGATCGGTAGAAGGCAGTGTCTTATATTTGTGGTCTGGATCAGTAGAAGACAGTGTCTCTCTCTATGGAATAAATCGGTATAGGCAGTATCTGTTTCTATGGAGTAGATCGGTAGAAGGTTGTGTCTGTTTCTATGGAGTAGATCGGTAGAAGGTTGTGTCTGTTTCTGTAGGACAGACTGGTTGAAGGCAGTATCTGTTTCTGTGCAGTAGATCGGTAGAAGGCAGTATCTGTTTCTATGGAGTAGATCGGTAGAAGGTTGTGTCTGTTTCTGTAGGACAGACTGGTTGAAGGCTGTGTCTGTTTCTGTGGAGTAGATCGGTAGAAGGCAGTATTATTTCTGTGGAATAGGTCGGTAGAAGGCAGAATCTGTTTCGGTACAGTAGATCGGTAGAAGGCAGTGTCTGTTTCTGTGGAGTAGATCGGTAGAAGGCAGTATTATTTCTGTGGAATAGGTCGGTAGAAGGCAGAATCTGTTTCGGTACAGTAGATCGGTAGAAGGCAGTGTCTGTTTCTGTGGAGTAGATCGGTAGAAGGCAGTATCTGTTTCTGTGAAGTAGATCGGTAGAAGGCTGTGTCTGTTTCTGTGGAGTAGATCGGTAGAAGGCAGTATCTGTTTCTGTGGAGTAGATCGGTAGAAGGCTTTGTCTGTTTCTGTGGAGTAGATCGGTAGAAGGCTTTGTCTGTTTCTGTGCAGTAGATCGGTAGAAGGCTTTGTCTGTTTCTGTGCAGTAGATCGGTAGAAGGCTTTGTCTGTTTCTGTGGAGTAGATCGGTAGAAGGCAGAATCTGTTTCTG
>JAWQFJ010028312.1:27500-45000 GCA_034096865.1 Theodoxus fluviatilis | reverse complement strand
GTGTCTGTGTGTTGTGGCTGTAGATCCTTGGTGTCTGTGTGTTGTGGCTGTAGATCCTTGGTGTCTGTGTGTTGTGGCTGTAGATCCTTGGTGTCTGTGTGTTGTGGCTGTAGATCCTTGGTGTCTGTGTGTTGTGGCTGTAGATCCTTGGTGTCTGTGTGTTGTGGCTGTAGATCCTTGGTGTCTGTGTGTTGTGGCTGTAGATCCTTGGTGTCTGTGTGTTGTGGCTGTAGATCCTTGGTGTCTGTGTGTTGTGGCTGTAGATCCTTGGTGTCTGTGTGTTGTGGCTGTAGATCCTTGGTGTCTGTGTGTTGTGGCTGTAGATCCTTGGTGTCTGTGTGTTGTGGCTGTAGATCCTTGGTGTCTGTGTGTTGTGGCTGTAGATCCTTGGTGTCTGTGTGTTGTGGCTGTAGATCCTTGGTGTCTGTGTGTTGTGGCTGTAGATCCTTGGTGTCTGTGTGTTGTGGCTGTAGATCCTTGGTGTCTGTGTGTTGTGGCTGTAGATCCTTGGTGTCTGTGTGTTGTGGCTGTAGATCCTTGGTGTCTGTGTGTTGTGGCTGTAGATCCTTGGTGTCTGTGTGTTGTGGCTGTAGATCCTTGGTGTCTGTGTGTTGTGGCTGTAGATCCTTGGTGTCTGTGTGTTGTGGCTGTAGATCCTTGGTGTCTGTGTGTTGTGGCTGTAGATCCTTGGTGTCTGTGTGTTGTGGCTGTAGATCCTTGGTGTCTGTGTTTGGGCTGTAGATCCTTGGTGTCTGTGTGTTGTGGCTGTAGATCCTTGGTGTCTGTGTGTTGTGGCTGTAGATCCTTGGTGTCTGTGTGTTGTGGCTGTAGATCCTTGGTGTCTGTGTGTTGTGGCTGTAGATCCTTGGTGTCTGTGTGTTGTGGCTGTAGATCCTTGGTGTCTGTGTGTTGTGGCTGTAGATCCTTGGTGTCTGTGTGTTGTGGCTGTAGATCCTTGGTGTCTGTGTGTTGTGGCTGTAGATCCTTGGTGTCTGTGTGTTGTGGCTGTAGATCCTTGGTGTCTGTGTGTTGTGGCTGTAGATCCTTGGTGTCTGTGTGTTGTGGCTGTAGATCCTTGGTGTCTGTGTGTTGTGGCTGTAGATCCTTGGTGTCTGTGTGTTGTGGCTGTAGATCCTTGGTGTCTGTGTGTTGTGGCTGTAGATCCTTGGTGTCTGTGTGTTGTGGCTGTAGATCCTTGGTGTCTGTGTGTTGTGGCTGTAGATCCTTGGTGTCTGTGTGTTGTGGCTGTAGATCCTTGGTGTCTGTGTGTTGTGGCTGTAGATCCTTGGTGTCTGTGTGTTGTGGCTGTAGATCCTTGGTGTCTGTGTGTTGTGGCTGTAGATCCTTGGTGTCTGTGTGTTGTGGCTGTAGATCCTTGGTGTCTGTGTGTTGTGGCTGTAGATCCTTGGTGTCTGTGTGTTGTGGCTGTAGATCCTTGGTGTCTGTGTGTTGTGGCTGTAGATCCTTGGTGTCTGTGTGTTGTGGCTGTAGATCCTTGGTGTCTGTGTGTTGTGGCTGTAGATCCTTGGTGTCTGTGTGTTGTGGCTGTAGATCCTTGGTGTCTGTGTGTTGTGGCTGTAGATCCTTGGTGTCTGTGTGTTGTGGCTGTAGATCCTTGGTGTCTGTGTGTTGTGGCTGTAGATCCTTGGTGTCTGTGTGTTGTGGCTGTAGATCCTTGGTGTCTGTGTGTTGTGGCTGTAGATCCTTGGTGTCTGTGTGTTGTGGCTGTAGATCCTTGGTGTCTGTGTGTTGTGGCTGTAGATCCTTGGTGTCTGTGTGTTGTGGCTGTAGATCCTTGGTGTCTGTGTGTTGTGGCTGTAGATCCTTGGTGTCTGTGTGTTGTGGCTGTAGATCCTTGGTGTCTGTGTGTTGTGGCTGTAGATCCTTGGTGTCCGTGTGTTGTGGCTGTAGATCCTTGGTGTCTGTGTGTTGTGGCTGTAGATCCTTGGTGTCTGTGTGTTGTGGCTGTAGATCCTTGGTGTCTGTGTGTTGTGGCTGTAGATCCTTGGTGTCTGTGTGTTGTGGCTGTAGATCCTTGGTGTCTGTGTGTTGTGGCTGTAGATCCTTGGTGTCTGTGTGTTGTGGCTGTAGATCCTTGGTGTCTGTGTGTTGTGGCTGTAGATCCTTGGTGTCTGTGTGTTGTGGCTGTAGATCCTTGGTGTCTGTGTGTTGTGGCTGTAGATCCTTGGTGTCTGTGTGTTGTGGCTGTAGATCCTTGGTGTCTGTGTGTTGTGGCTGTAGATCCTTGGTGTCTGTGTGTTGTGGCTGTAGATTCTTGGTGTCTGTGTCTGTGTGTTGTGGCTGTAGATCCTTGGTGTCTGTGTGTTGTGGCTGTAGATCCTTGGTGTCTGTGTGTTGTGGCTGTAGATCCTTGGTGTCTGTGTGTTGTGGCTGTAGATCCTTGGTGTCTGTGTGTTGTGGCTGTAGATCCTTGGTGTCTGTGTGTTGTGGCTGTAGATCCTTGGTGTCTGTGTGTTGTGGCTGTAGATCCTTGGTGTCTGTGTGTTGTGGCTGTAGATCCTTGGTGTCTGTGTGTTGTGGCTGTAGATCCTTGGTGTCTGTGTGTTGTGGCTGTAGATCCTTGGTGTCTGTGTGTTGTGGCTGTAGATCCTTGGTGTCTGTGTGTTGTGGCTGTAGATCCTTGGTGTCTGTGTGTTGTGGCTGTAGATCCTTGGTGTCTGTGTGTTGTGGCTGTAGATCCTTGGTGTCTGTGTGTTGTGGCTGTAGATCCTTGGTGTCTGTGTGTTGTGGCTGTAGATCCTTGGTGTCTGTGTGTTGTGGCTGTAGATCCTTGGTGTCTGTGTGTTGTGGCTGTAGATCCTTGGTGTCTGTGTGTTGTGGCTGTAGATCCTTGGTGTCTGTGTGTTGTGGCTGTAGATCCTTGGTGTCTGTGTGTTGTGGCTGTAGATCCTTGGTGTCTGTGTGTTGTGGCTGTAGATCCTTGGTGTCTGTGTGTTGTGGCTGTAGATCCTTGGTGTCTGTGTGTTGTGGCTGTAGATCCTTGGTGTCTGTGTGTTGTGGCTGTAGATCCTTGGTGTCTGTGTGTTGTGGCTGTAGATCCTTGGTGTCTGTGTGTTGTGGCTGTAGATCCTTGGTGTCTGTGTGTTGTGGCTGTAGATCCTTGGTGTCTGTGTGTTGTGGCTGTAGATCCTTGGTGTCTGTGTGTTGTGGCTGTAGATCCTTGGTGTCTGTGTGTTGTGGCTGTAGATCCTTGGTGTCTGTGTGTTGTGGCTGTAGATCCTTGGTGTCTGTGTGTTGTGGCTGTAGATCCTTGGTGTCTGTGTGTTGTGGCTGTAGATCCTTGGTGTCTGTGTGTTGTGGCTGTAGATCCTTGGTGTCTGTGTGTTGTGGCTGTAGATCCTTGGTGTCTGTGTGTTGTGGCTGTAGATCCTTGGTGTCTGTGTGTTGTGGCTGTAGATCCTTGGTGTCTGTGTGTTGTGGCTGTAGATCCTGGGTGTCTGTGTGTTGTGGCTGTAGATCCTTGGTGTCTGTGTGTTGTGGCTGTAGATCCTTGGTGTCTGTGTGTTGTGGCTGTAGATCCTGGGTGTCTGTGTGTTGTGGCTGTAGATCCTTGGTGTCTGTGTGTTGTGGCTGTAGATCCTTGGTGTCTGTGTGTTGTGGCTGTAGATCCTTGGTGTCTGTGTGTTGTGGCTGTAGATCCTTGGTGTCTGTGTGTTGTGGCTGTAGATCCTTGGTGTCTGTGTGTTGTGGCTGTAGATCCTTGGTGTCTGTGTGTTGTGGCTGTAGATCCTTGGTGTCTGTGTGTTGTGGCTGTAGATCCTTGGTGTCTGTGTGTTGTGGCTGTAGATCCTTGGTGTCTGTGTGTTGTGGCTGTAGATCCTTGGTGTCTGTGTGTTGTGGCTGTAGATCCTTGGTGTCTGTGTGTTGTGGCTGTAGATCCTTGGTGTCTGTGTGTTGTGGCTGTAGATCCTTGGTGTCTGTGTGTTGTGGCTGTAGATCCTTGGTGTCTGTGTGTTGTGGCTGTAGATCCTTGGTGTCTGTGTGTTGTGGCTGTAGATCCTTGGTGTCTGTGTGTTGTGGCTGTAGATCCTTGGTGTCTGTGTGTTGTGGCTGTAGATCCTTGGTGTCTGTGTGTTGTGGCTGTAGATCCTTGGTGTCTGTGTGTTGTGGCTGTAGATCCTTGGTGTCTGTGTGTTGTGGCTGTAGATCCTTGGTGTCTGTGTGTTGTGGCTGTAGATCCTTGGTGTCTGTGTGTTGTGGCTGTAGATCCTTGGTGTCTGTGTGTTGTGGCTGTAGATCCTTGGTGTCTGTGTGTTGTGGCTGTAGATCCTTGGTGTCTGTGTGTTGTGGCTGTAGATCCTTGGTGTCTGTGTGTTGTGGCTGTAGATCCTTGGTGTCTGTGTGTTGTGGCTGTAGATCCTTGGTGTCTGTGTGTTGTGGCTGTAGATCCTTGGTGTCTGTGTGTTGTGGCTGTAGATTCTTGGTGTCTGTGTGTTGTGGCTGTAGATCCTTGGTGTCTGTGTGTTGTGGCTGTAGATCCTTGGTGTCTGTGTCTGTGTCTGTGTGTTGTGGCTGTAGATTCTTGGTGTCTGTGTGTTGTGGCTGTAGATCCCTGGTGTCTGTGTGTTGTGGCGGTAGATCCTTGGTGTCTGTGTGTTGTGGCTGTAGATTCTTGGTGTCCTTGTGTTATGGCTGTAGATCCTTGGTGTCTGTGTGTTGTGGCTGTAGATCCTTGGTGTCTGTGTGTTGTGGCTGTAGATCCTTGGTGTCTGTGTGTTGTGGCTGTAGATTCTTGGTGTCCGTGTGTTGTGGCTGTAGATCCTTGGTGTCTGTGTGTTGTGGCTGTAGATCCTTGGTGTCTGTGTGTTGTGGCTGTAGATCCTTGGTGTCTGTGTGTTGTGGCTGTAGATCCTTGGTGTCTGTGTGTTGTGGCTGTAGATCCTTGGTGTCTGTGTGTTGTGGCTGTAGATCCTTGGTGTCTGTGTGTTGTGGCGGTAGATCCTTGGTGTCTGTGTGTTGTGGCTGTAGATTATTGGTGTCCGTGTGTTATGGCTGTAGATCCTTGGTGTCTGTGTGTTGTGGCTGTAGATCCTTGGTGTCTGTGTGTTGTGGCTGTAGATCCTTGGTGTCTGTGTGTTGTGGCTGTAGATCCTTGGTGTCTGTCTCTGTGTCTGTGTGTTGTGGCTGTAGATCCTTGGTGTCTGTGTGTTGTGGCTGTAGATCCTGGGTGTCTGTGTGTTGTGGCTGTAGATCCTTGGTGTCTGTGTGTTGTGGCTGTAGATCCTTGGTGTCTGTGTGTTGTGGCTGTAGATCCTTGGTGTCTGTGTGATGTGGCTGTAGATCCTTGGTGTCTGTGTGTTGTGGCTGTAGATCCTTGGTGTCTCTGTGTGTGTTGTGGCTGTAGATCCTTGGTGTCTGTGTGTTGTGGCTGTAGATCCTTGGTGTCTGTGTGTTGTGGCTGTAGATCCTTGGTGTCTGTGTGTTGTGGCTGTAGATCCTTGGTGTCTGTGTGTTGTGGCTGTAGATCCTTGGTGTCTGTGTGTTGTGGCTGTAGATCCTTGGTGTCTGTGTGTTGTGGCTGTAGATCCTTGGTGTCTGTGTGTTGTGGCTGTAGATCCTTGGTGTCTGTGTGTTGTGGCTGTAGATCCTTGGTGTCTGTGTGTTGTGGCTGTAGATTCTTGGTGTCTGTGTGTTGTGGCTGTAGATCCTTGGTGTCTGTGTGTTGTGGCTGTAGATTCTTGGTGTCCGTGTGTTGTGGCTGTAGATCCTTGGTGTCTGTGTGTTGTGGCTGTAGATTCTTGGTGTCTGTATGTTGTGGCTGTAGATTCTTGGTGTCTGTGTGTTGTGGCTGTAGATCCTTGGTGTCTGTATGTTGTGGCTGTAGATTCTTGGTGTCTGTATGTTGTGGCTGTAGATTCTTGGTGTCTGTGTGTTGTGGCTGTAGATCCTTGGTGTCTGTATGTTGTGGCTGTAGATTCTTGGTATCTGTATGTTGTGGCTGTAGATCCTTGGTGTCTGTGTGTTGTGGCTGTAGATTCTTGGTGTCTGTATGTTGTGGCTGTAGATTCTTTATGTCTGTATGTTGTGGCTGTAGATTCTTGGTGTCTGTGTGTTGTGGCTGTAGATTCTTGGTGTCTGTATGTTGTGGCTGTAGATTCTTGGTGTCTGTATGTTGTGGCTGTAGATTCTTGGTGCCTGTATGTTGTGGCTGTAGATCCTTGGTGTCTGTCTCTGTGTCTGTGTGTTGTGGCTGTAGATCCTTGGTGTATGTGTGTTGTGGCTGTAGATTCTTGGTGTCCGTGTGTTGTGGCTGTAGATCCTTGGTGTCTGTGTGTTGTGGCTGTAGATCCTTGGTGTCTGTGTGTTGTGGCTGTAGATCCTGGGTGTCTGTGTGTTGTGGCTGTAGATCCTTGGTGTCTGTGTGTTGTGGCTGTAGATCCTTGGTGTCTGTGTGTTGTGGCTGTAGATCCCTGGGGTCTGTGTGTTGTTGCTGTAGATCCTTGGTGTCTGTGTGTAGTGGCTGCAGATCCTTGGTGTCTGTGTGTTGTGGCTGTAGATCCTTGGTGTCTGTGTGTTGTGGCTGTAGATCGTGGGTGTCTGTGTGTTGTGGCTGTAGATCCTTGGTGTCTGTGTGTTGTGGCTGTAGATCCTGGGTGTCTGTGTGTTGTGGCTGTAGATCCTTGGTGTCTGTGTGTTGTGGCTGTAGATCCTTGGTGTCTGTGTGTTGTGGCTGCAGATCCTGGGTGTCTGTGTGTTGTGGCTGTAGATCCTTGGTGTCTGCGTGTTGTGGCTGTAGATCCTTGGTGTCTGTGTGTTGTGGCTGTAGATCCTGAGTGTCCGTGTGTTGTGGCTGTAGATTCTTGGTGTCCGGGTGTTATGGCTGTAGATCCTTGGTGTCTGTGTGTTGTGGCTGTAGATCCTTAGTGTCTGTGTGTTGTGGCTGTAGATCCTGAGTGTCCGTGTGTTGTGGCTGTAGATCCTTGGTGTCTGTGTGTTGTGGCTGTAGATCCTTGGTGTCTGCGTGTTGTGGCTGTAGATCCTTAGTGTCTGTGTGTTGTGGCTGTAGATCCTTGGTGTCTGTGTGTTGTGGCTGTAGATCCTTGGTGTCTGTGTGTTGTGGCTGTAGATCCTTGGTGTCTGTGTGTTGTGGCTGTAGATCCTTGGTGTCTGTGTGTTGTGGCTGTAGATCCTTGGTGTCTGTGTGTTGTGGCTGTAGATCCTTAGTGTCTGTGTGTAGTGGCTGTAGATCCTTGATGTCTGTCTCTGTGTCTGTGTGTTGTGGCTGTAGATCCTTGGTGTCTGTGTGTTGTGGCTGTAGATTCTTGGTGTCCGTGTGTTGTGGCTGTAGATCCTTGGTGTCTGTCTCTGTGTCTGTGTGTTGTGGCTGTAGATCCTTGGTGTCTGTGTGTTGTGGCTGTAGATCCTTAGTGTCTGTGTGTTGTGGCTGTAGATCCTTGGTGTCTGTCTCTGTGTCTGTGTGTTGTGGCTGTAGATCCTTGGTGTCTGTGTGTTGTGGCTGTAGATCCTTGGTGTCTGTGTGTTGTGGCTGTAGATCCTGGGTGTCTGTGTGTTGTGGCTGTAGATCCTTGATGTCTGTGTGTTGTGGCTGTAGATCCTTGGTGTCTGTGTGTTGTGGCTGTAGATCCTTGGTGTCTGTGTGTGCGTGTGGCTGTAGATCCTTAGTGTCTGTGTGTTGTGGCTGTAGATTCTTGGTGCCTGTATGTTGTGGCTGTAGATCCTTGGTGTCTGTCTCTGTGTCTGTGTGTTGTGGCTGTAGATCCTTGGTGTCTGTGTGTTGTGGCTGTAGATCCTTGGTGTCTGTGTGTGCGTGTGGCTGTAGATCCTGGGTGTCTGTGTGTTGTGGCTGTAGATCCTTGGTGTCTGTGTGTTGTGGCTGTAGATCCTTGGTGTCTGTGTGTTGTGGCTGTAGATCCTTAGTGTCTGTGTGTTGTGGCTGTAGATCCTTGGTGTCTGTCTCTGTGTCTGTGTGTTGTGGCTGTAGATCCTTGGTGTCTGTGTGTTGTGGCTGTAGATCCTGGTGTCTGTGTGTTGTGGCTGTAGATCCTTGGTGTCTGTGTGTTGTGGCTGTAGATTCTTGGTGTCTGTGTGTTGTGGCTGTAGATCCTTGGTGTCTGTGTGTTGTGGCTGTAGATCCTTGGTGTCTGTGTGTTGTGGCTGTAGATCCTTGGTGTCTGTGTGTTGTGGCTGTAGATCCTTGGTGTCTGTGTGTTGTGGCTGTAGATCCTTGGTGTCTGTGTGTTGTGGCTGTAGATCCTTGGTGTCTGTGTGTTGTGGCTGTAGATCCTTGGTGTCTGTGTGTTGTGGCTGTAGATCCTTGGTGTCTGTGTGTTGTGGCTGTAGATCCTTGGTGTCTGTGTGTTGTGGCTGTAGATCCTTGGTGTCTGTGTGTTGTGGCTGTAGATCCTTGGTGTCTGTATGTTGTGGCTGTAGATCCTTGGTGTCTGTGTGTTGTGGCTGTAGATCCTTGGTGTCTGTGTGTTGTGGCTGTAGATCCTTGGTGTCTGTGTGTTGTGGCTGTAGATTCTTGGTGTCTGTGTGTTGTGGCTGTAGATCCTTGGTGTCTGTATGTTGTGGCTGTAGATCCTTGGTGTCTGTGTGTTGTGGCTGTAGATCCTTGGTGTCTGTGTGTTGTGGCTGTAGATCCTTGGTGTCTGTGTGTTGTGGCTGTAGATCCTTGGTGTCTGTGTGTTGTGGCTGTAGATCCTTGGTGTCTGTGTGTTGTGGCTGTAGATCCTTGGTGTCTGTGTGTTGTGGCTGTAGATCCTTGGTGTCTGTGTGTTGTGGCTGTAGATCCTTGGTGTCTGTGTGTTGTGGCTGTAGATCCTTGGTGTCTGTGTGTTGTGGCTGTAGATCCTTGGTGTCTGTGTGTTGTGGCTGTAGATCCTTGGTGTCTGTGTGTTGTGGCTGTAGATCCTGGTGTCTGTGTGTTGTGGCTGTAGATCCTTGGTGTCTGTGTGTTGTGGCTGTAGATCCTTGGTGTCTGTGTGTTGTGGCTGTAGATCCTTGGTGTCTGTGTGTTGTGGCTGTAGATCCTTGGTGTCTGTGTGTTGTGGCTGTAGATCCTTGGTGTCTGTGTGTTGTGGCTGTAGATCCTTGGTGTCTGTGTGTTGTGGCTGTAGATCCTTGGTGTCTGTGTGTTGTGGCTGTAGATCCTTGGTGTCTGTGTGTTGTGGCTGTAGATCCTTGGTGTCTGTGTGTTGTGGCTGTAGATCTTGGTGTCTGTGTGTTGTGGCTGTAGATCCTTGGTGTCTGTGTGTTGTGGCTGTAGATCCTTGGTGTCTGTGTGTTGTGGCTGTAGATCCTTGGTGTCTGTGTGTTGTGGCTGTAGATCCTTGGTGTCTGTGTGTTGTGGCTGTAGATCCTTGGTGTCTGTGTGTTGTGGCTGTAGATCCTTGGTGTCTGTGTGTTGTGGCTGTAGATCCTTGGTGTCTGTGTGTTGTGGCTGTAGATCCTTGGTGTCTGTGTGTTGTGGCTGTAGATCCTTGGTGTCTGTGTGTTGTGGCTGTAGATCCTTGGTGTCTGTGTGTTGTGGCTGTAGATCCTTGGTGTCTGTGTGTTGTGGCTGTAGATCCTTGGTGTCTGTGTGTTGTGGCTGTAGATCCTTGGTGTCTGTGTGTTGTGGCTGTAGATCCTTGGTGTCTGTGTGTTGTGGCTGTAGATCCTTGGTGTCTGTGTGTTGTGGCTGTAGATCCTTGGTGTCTGTGTGTTGTGGCTGTAGATCCTTGGTGTCTGTGTGTTGTGGCTGTAGATCCTTGGTGTCTGTGTGTTGTGGCTGTAGATCCTTGGTGTCTGTGTGTTGTGGCTGTAGATCCTTGGTGTCTGTGTGTTGTGGCTGTAGATCCTTGGTGTCTGTGTGTTGTGGCTGTAGATCCTTGGTGTCTGTGTGTTGTGGCTGTAGATCCTTGGTGTCTGTGTGTTGTGGCTGTAGATCCTTGGTGTCTGTGTGTTGTGGCTGTAGATCCTTGGTGTCTGTGTGTTGTGGCTGTAGATCCTTGGTGTCTGTGTGTTGTGGCTGTAGATCCTTGGTGTCTGTGTGTTGTGGCTGTAGATTCTTGGTGTCTGTATGTTGTGGCTGTAGATTCTTGGTGCCTGTATGTTGTGGCTGTAGATCCTTAGTGTCTGTGTGTTGTGGCTGTAGATCCTTGGTGTCTGTCTCTGTGTCTGTGTGTTGTGGCTGTAGATCCTTGGTGTCTGTGTGTTGTGGCTGTAGATCCTTGATGTCTGTGTGTTGTGGCTGTAGATCCTGGGTGTCTGTGTGTTGTGGCTGTAGATCCTTGATGTCTGTGTGTTGTGGCTGTAGATCCTTGGTGTCTGTGTGTTGTGGCTGTAGATCCTTGGTGTCTGTGTGTTGTGGCTGTAGATCCTTGGTGTCTGTGTGTTGTGGCTGTAGATCCTTGGTGTCTGTGTGTTGTGGCTGTAGATCCTTGGTGTCTGTGTGTTGTGGCTGTAGATCCTTGGTGTCTGTGTGTTGTGGCTGTAGATCCTTGATGTCTGTGTGTTGTGGCTGTAGATCCTTGATGTCTGTGTGTTGTGGCTGTAGATCCTGGGTGTCTGTGTGTTGTGGCTGTAGATCCTTGATGTCTGTGTGTTGTGGCTGTAGATTCTTGGTGTCCGTGTGTTGTGGCTGTGGATCTTTGGTGTTTGTGTGTTGTGGCTGTGGATCTTTGGTGTCTGTGTGTTGTGGCTGTAGATCCTTGGTGTCTGTGTGTTGTGGCTGTAGATTCTTGGTGTCTGTGTGTTGTGGCTGTAGATCCTTGGTGTCTGTGTGTTGTGGCTGTAGATCCTTGGTGTCTGTGTGTTGTGGCTGTAGATCCTTAGTGTCTGTGTGTTGTGGCTGTAGATCCTTGGTGTCTGTCTCTGTGTCTGTGTGTTGTGGCTGTAGATCCTTGGTGTCTGTGTGTTGTGGCTGTAGATCCTTGGTGTCTGTGTGTTGTGGCTGTAGATCCTGGGTGTCTGTGTGTTGTGGCTGTAGATTCTTGGTGTCTGTGTGTTGTGGCTGTAGATCCTTGGTGTCTGTGTGTTGTGGCTGTAGATCCTTGGTGTCTGTGTGTTGTGGCTGTAGATTCTTGGTGTCCGTGTGTAGTGGCTGTAAATCCTTGGTGTATGTGTGTTGTGGCTGTAGATCCTTGGTGTCTGTATGTTGTGGCTGTAGATTCTTGGTATCTGTATGTTGTGGCTGTAGATCCTTGGTGTCTGTGTGTTGTGGCTGTAGATTCTTGGTGTCTGTGTGTTGTGGCTGTAGATTCTTGGTGTCTGTATGTTGTGGCTGTAGATTCTTGGTGTCTGTATGTTGTGGCTGTAGATTCTTGGTGTCTGTATGTTGTGGCTGTAGATTCTTGGTGTCTGTGTGTAGTGGCTGTAGATCCTTGGTGTCTGCGTGTTGTGGCTGTAGATCCTTGGTGTCTGTGTGTTGTGGCTGTAGATCCTTGGTGTCTGTGTGTTGTGGCTGTAGATCCTTGGTGTCTGTGTGTTGTGGCTGCAGATCCTGGGTGTCTGTGTGTTGTGGCTGTAGATCCTTGGTGTCTGCGTGTTGTGGCTGCAGATCCTGGGTGTCTGTGTGTTGTGGCTGTAGATCCTTGGTGTCTGCGTGTTGTGGCTGTAGATTCTTGGTGTCTGTGTGTAGTGGCTGTAGATCCTTGGTGTCTGTGTGTTGTGGCTGTAGATTCTTGGTGTCTGTGTGTAGTGGCTGTAGATCCTTGGTGTCTGTGTGTTGTGGCTGTAGATCGTTGGTGTCTGTGTGTTGTGGGTGTAGATCCTTGGTGTCTGTGTGTGGTGGCTGTAGATCCTTGGTGTCTGTGTGTTGTGGCTGTAGATTCTTGGTGTCTGTGTGTTGTGGCTGTAGATTCTTGGTGTCTGTGTGTTGTGGCTGTAGACCCTGGTGTCTGTGTGTTGTGGCTGTAGATCCTGGGTGTCTGTGTGTTGTGGCTGTAGATCCTTGGTGTCTGTGTGTTGTGGCTGTAGATCGTGGGTGTCTGTGTGTTGTGGCTGTAGATTCTGGGTGTTTGTGTGTTGTGGCTGTAGATCGTGAGTGTCTGTGTGTTGTGGCTGTAGATTCTTTATGTCTGTATGTTGTGGCTGTAGATCCTTGGTGTTTGTGTGTTGTGGCTGTAGATCCTGGGTGTCTGTGTGTTGTGGCTGTAGATCGTTGGTGTCTGTGTGTTGTGGCTGTAGAGCCTGGGTGTCTGTGTGTTGTGGCTGTAGATCCTTGGTGTCTGTGTGTTGTGGCTGTAGATCCTTGGTGTCTGTGTGTTGTGGCTGTAGATCCTTGGTGTCTGTGTGTTGTGGCTGTAGATCCTTGGTGTCTGTGTGTTGTGGCTGTAGATTCTTGGTGTCTGTGTGTTGTGGCTGTAGATTCTTGGTGTCTGTGTGTTGTGGCTGTAGATCCTTGGTGTCTGTGTGTTGTGGCTGTAGATCGTTGGTGTCTGTGTGTTGTGGCTGTAGATCCTTGGTGTCTGTGTGTTGTGGCTGTAGATCCTTGGTGTCTGTGTGTTGTGGCTGTAGATCCTTGGTGTCTGTGTGTTGTGGCTGTAGATCCTTGGTGTCTGTGTGTTGTGGCTGTAGATCCTTGGTGTCTGTGTGTTGTGGCTGTAGATCCTTGGTGTCTGTGTGTTGTGGCTGTAGATCCTTGGTGTCTGTGTGTTGTGGCTGTAGATCCTTGGTGTCTGTGTGTTGTGGCTGTAGATCCTTGGTGTCTGTGTGTTGTGGCTGTAGATCCTTGGTGTCTGTGTGTTGTGGCTGTAGATCCTGGGTGTCTGTGTGTTGTGGCTGTAGATCCTTGGTGTCTGTGTGTTGTGGCTGTAGATCCTTGGTGTCTGTGTGTTGTGGCTGTAGATCCTTGGTGTCTGTGTGTTGTGGCTGTAGATCCTTGGTGTCTGTGTGTTGTGGCTGTAGATCCTTGGTGTCTGTGTGTTGTGGCTGTAGATCCTTGGTGTCTGTGTGTTGTGGCTGTAGATCCTTGGTGTCTGTGTGTTGTGGCTGTAGATCCTTGGTGTCTGTGTCTGTGTCTGTGTGTTGTGGCTGTAGATTCTTGGTGTCTGTGTGTTGTGGCTGTAGATCCCTGGTGTCTGTGTGTTGTGGCTGTAGATCGTTGGTGCCCATGTGTTGTGGCTGTAGATCCCTGGTGTCTGTGTGTTGTGGCTGTAGATCCCTGGTGTCTGTGTGTTGTGGCTGTAGATCCTTGGTGTCTGTGTGTTGTGGCTGTAGATCCTTGGTGTCTGTGTGTTGTGGCTGTAGATCCTGGGTGTCTGTGTGTTGTGGCTGTAGATCCTGGGTGTCTGTGTGTTGTGGCTGTAGATCCTTGGTGTCTGTGTGTTGTGGCTGTAGATCCTTGGTGTCTGTGTGTTGTGGCTGTAGATCCTGGGTGTCTGTGTGTTGTTGCTGTAGATCCTTGGTGTCTGTGTGTTGTGGCTGTAGATCCTTGGTGTCTGTGTGTTGTGGCTGTAGATCCTTGGTGTCTGTGTGTTGTGGCTGTAGATCCTTGGTGTCTGTGTGTTGTGGCTGTAGATCCTTGGTGTCTGTGTGTTGTGGCTGTAGATCCTTGGTGTCTGTGTGTTGTGGCTGCAGATCTTTGGTGTCTGTGTGTTGTGACTGTAGATCCTTGGTGTCTGTGTGTTGTGGCTGTAGATCCTTGGTGTCTGTGTGTTGTGGCTGTAGATCCTTGGTGTCTGTGTGTTGTGACTGTAGATCCTTGGTGTCTGTGTGTTGTGACTGTAGATCCTGGGTGTCTGTGTGTTGTGGCTGTAGATCCTTGGTGTCTGTCTCTGTGTCTGTGTGTTGTGGCTGTAGATCCTTGGTGTCTGTCTCTGTGTCTGTGTGTTGTGACTGTAGATCCTGGGTGTCTGTGTGTTGTGGCTGTAGATCCTTGGTGTCTGTGTGTTGTGGCTGTAGATCCTTGGTGTCTGTGTGTTGTGGCTGTAGATCCTGGGTGTCTGTGTGTTGTGGCTGTAGATCCTTGGTGTCTGTCTCTGTGTCTGTGTGTTGTGGCTGTAGATCCTTGGTGTCTGTCTCTGTGTCTGTGTGTTGTGACTGTAGATCCTGGGTGTCTGTGTGTTGTGGCTGTAGATCCTTGGTGTCTGTGTGTTGTGGCTGTAGATCCTGGGTGTCTGTGTGTTGTGGCTGTAGATCCTTGGTGTCTGTCTGTTGTGGCTGTAGATCCTTGGTGTCTGTGTGTTGTGGCTGTAGATCCTTGGTGTCTGTCTGTTGTGGCTGTAGATCCTTGGTGTCTGTGTGTTGTGGCTGTAGATCCTTGGTGTCTGTGTGTGTGTGTGGCTGTAGATCCTTGGTGTCTGTGTGTTGTGGCTGTAGATCCTTGGTGTCTGTGTGTTGTGTCTGTAGATCCTGGTGTCTGTGTGTTGTGGCTGTAGATCCTTGGTGTCTGTGTGTTGTGACTGTAGATCCTTGGTGTCTGTGTGTTGTGACTGTAGATCCTTGGTGTCTGTGTGTTGTGGCTGTAGATCCTTGGTGTCTGTGTGTTGTGGCTGTAGATCCTTGGTGTCTGTGTGTTGTGGCTGTAGATCCTTGGTGTCTGTGTGTTGTGGCTGTAGATCCTTAGTGTCTGTGTGTTGTGGCTGTAGATCGTTGGTGTCTGTGTGTTGTGGCTGTAGATCCTTGGTGTCTGTGTGTTGTGGCTGTAGATCCTTGGTGTCTGTGTGTTGTGGCTGTAGATCCTTGGTGTTTGTGTGTTGTGGCTGTAGATCCTTGGTGTCTGTGTGTTGTGGCTGTAGATCCTTGGTGTCTGTGTGTTGTGGCTGTAGATCCTTGGTGTCTGTGTGTTGTGGCTGTAGATCCTTGGTGTCTGTGTGTTGTGGCTGTAGATCCTTGGTGTCTGTGTGTTGTGGCTGTAGATCCTTGGTGTCTGTGTGTTGTGGCTGTAGATCCTTGGTGTCTGTGTGTTGTGGCTGTAGATCCTTGGTGTCTGTGTGTTGTGGCTGTAGATCCTTGGTGTCTGTGTGTTGTGGCTGTAGATCCTTGGTGTCTGTATGTTGTGGCTGTAGATCCTTGGTGTCTGTGTGTTGTGGCTGTAGATCGTGGGTGTCTGTGTGTTGTGGCTGTAGATCCTTGATGTCTGTGTGTTGTGGCTGTAGATCCTTGGTGTCTGTGTGTTGTGGCTGTAGATCCTTGGTGTCTGTCTCTGTGTCTGTGTGTTGTGGCTGTAGATCCTTGGTGTCTGTATGTTGTTGCTGTAGATCCTTGATGTCTGTGTGTTGTGGCTGTAGATCGTGGGTGTCTGTGTGTTGTGGCTGTAGATCCTTGATGTCTGTGTGTTGTTGCTGTAGATCCTTGGTGTCTGTGTGTTGTGGCTGTAGATCCTTGGTGTCTGTATGTTGTGGCTGTAGATCCTTGGTGTCTGTGTGTTGTGGCTGTAGATCGTGGGTGTCTGTGTGTTGTGGCTGTAGATCCTTGATGTCTGTGTGTTGTGGCTGTAGATCCTTGGTGTCTGTGTGTTGTGGCTGTAGATCCTTGGTGTCTGTCTCTGTGTCTGTGTGTTGTGGCTGTAGATCGTGGGTGTCTGTGTGTTGTGGCTGTAGATCCTTGATGTCTGTGTGTTGTTGCTGTAGATCCTTGGTGTCTGTGTGTTGTGGCTGTAGATCCTTGATGTCTGTGTGTTGTGGCTGTAGATCCTTGGTGTCTGTGTGTTGTGGCTGTAGATCCTTAGTGTCTGTCTCTGTGTCTGTGTGTTGTGGCTGTAGATCCTTGGTGTCTGTGTGTTGTGGCTGTAGATCCTGGGTGTCTGTGTGTTGTGGCTGTAGATCCTTGGTGTCTGTGTGTTGTGGCTGTAGATCCTGGGTGTCTGTGTGTTGTGGCTGTAGATCCTTGGTGTCTGTGTGTTGTGGCTGTAGATCCTTGATGTCTGTGTGTTGTGGCTGTAGATCCTTGGTGTCTGTGTGTTGTGGCTGTAGATCCTTAGTGTCTGTGTGTTGTGGCTGTAGATCCTTGGTGTCTGTCTCTGTGTCTGTGTGTTGTGGCTGTAGATCCTTGGTGTCTGTGTGTTGTGGCTGTAGATCCTGGGTGTCTGTGTGTTGTGGCTGTAGATCGTTGGTGTCTGTGTGTTGTGGCTGTAGATCCTTGGTGTCTGTGTGTTGTGGCTGTAGATCCTTGGTGTCTGTGTGTTGTGGCTGTAGATTCTTGGTGTCCGTGTGTTGTGGCTGTGGATCTTTGGTGTATGTGTGTTATGGCTGTAGATCCTTGGTGTCTGTGTGTCTGTGTGTTGTGGCTACCTCATCACTAGTAACACCATCATTGCTGTCACCACTATAATCACTTTATTACTCCCACAAAATATTTACTCTACTTACGTACTTACGCCTTTGACCCCTCCTGGGACATAGACCGCAAACAAGGGTTCTCCAGCCATCCCGGTCTTGAGCAATCTTTTCCAACTGTCCCCAAGAGTGGCCTGTTCTCTTGACATCGGCGTCCAGGTCTCGGCGCCAACTGTTTCGAGGTCTACCTCTCCTTCTCTTCCCTTACGGGTTCCATGAAAGGGACTGTCTGGTGGTGTTTGAGACCAGTTTGAGTAATGTGTGCCCTAACCATCTCCAGCGCCTTTGAATGATCTCTTGGTCTGCTGATTGTTGGTTTGTGCGTTGCCAGAGCTTCTCGTTGCTGATCTTTTCAGGCCATCGTATCTGTAGACTACTTGTGCTGTTTTTCCCGCTTCGAACATGGTGCGCACATTCCATGTTTCGATGTTGATGGTGGTCCTGGTAGAGATGATGGTTGTCGGCCTGGCAGCTTTCAGAGTCTCGCTTTCACTACCCGGCATCATATCACCTCCAGCTGGAGATCCATCCTCTCCCAGTACCGAAGTGTCTGTTGAATTCCTTGTTTGCGTTTCTGTAGCGGTGTGTCCAACCTTCCTCCTTTCTCATCCGGGCTTAGGACCAGCCATGGCGGAGTTCCACAAAATATTACCACCACCAAAACTACTACTGCCATCATTACCACCACCAAAACTACTACTGCCATCATTACCACCACCAAAACTACTACTGCCATCATTACCACCACCAAAACTACTACTGCCATCATTACCACCACCAAAACTACTACTGCCATCATTACCACCACCAAAACTACTACTGCCATCATTACCACCACCAAAACTACTACTGCCATCATTACCACCACCAAAACTACTACTGCCATCATTACCACCACCAAAACTACTACTGCCATCATTACCACCACCAAAACTACTACTGCCATCATTACCACCACCAAAACTACTACTGCCATCATTACCACCACCAAAACTACTACTGCCATCATTACCACCACCAAAACTACTACTGCCATCATTACCACCACCAAAACTACTACTGCCATCATTACCACCACCAAAACTACTACTGCCATCATTACCACCACCAAAACTACTACTGCCATCATTACCACCACCAATACCATCACCACAATCACGATCTCCGCCTCAGCAACACTTCCAACACCATAAATAGCACTTCCACTAATAACACCAACACTATCACTACCAACACTACTATTACCACCACCACCC
>JAWQFJ010028312.1:17500-22500 GCA_034096865.1 Theodoxus fluviatilis | reverse complement strand
GGCGCCTCACTCACATTGCCCTCCTTGCAGGGAGAGAACCTGGGGCAAGGCGCCTCACTCCCCTTGCCCTCCTTGCAGGGAGAGAACCTGGGGCAAGACGCCTCACTCACCTTGCCCTCCTTGCAGGGAGGGAACCTGGGGCAAGACGCCTCACTCCCCTTGCCCTCCTTGCAGGGAGGGAACCTGGGGCAAGGCGTCTCACTCCCCTTGCCCTCCTTGCAGGGAGGGAACCTGGGGCAAGACGCCTCACTCACCTTGCCCTCCTTGCAGGGAGGGAACCTGGGGCAAGACGCCTCACTCCCCTTGCCCTCCTTGCAGGGAGGGAACCCGGTCACTGGGCCAAAACGGAGATTATTATCCAACACAACAAAATCTGATAGTGCGTCAAATTTCTGTCATTTATTCATTTATTCGTTCATTCATTCATTAGTTTGTTCGATCGTTCGTTCGTTCATTCGTTCATTCATTCATTCATTCGTGCATTCATTCGAGTATTACTTATTCATTCATGCATTCGTTCGTTCGTTCATTTATTCATTTATTCGTTTGTTAGTTCGTTCGTTCTTCCATTCATCCACCATCCATTAATTCATTCATTCATACATTCATTAATTCATTTGTTCGTTCGTTCATTCTGTCTTTTTTCATTCTGTTGCGCATCCATTCATTCTTTCATTCATTTGTTCTTTCTGTCTTCCTTTTATTCATTCATTTACTGTGACGCCTGCCTACTCCTCCCTTCACGACGCTGGGCAGTTGGGACCTGCGCTGACCACTCCGTTGGCCCAAAAGAGGACCGGACTTGCTCTAGTCACAGCGCTAGCGGAGATGGTGGTGATGGCTGCTGCTTTTTTTAGCAATGACGAAGCATCTTCTGATAATCGCTTTCCCTGCCCGACTCTCCTCTCTCCCCTTATATCCCCTTCCGCCTCTGGGGCAAGGCGGAGGGTAGGGCGGAGGGTAGGGGTGGAGGCAGGGGTGGGGGCAGGGGTGGAGGCAGGGGTGGGGGCAGGGGTGGGGGCAGGGGTGGGGGCAGGGGTGGGGGCAGGGGTGGGGGCAGGGGTGTGGGCAGGGGTGAGGGCAAAGGCAAAAGTGGGGTTGAGGGTCAGCGAAAGCAGGAGGAATTAAGAGGGCAGGAGTAGGGGCGGGTGAGAGCGGTTGTAGATAGAAAAAGAAGTAAGTGAAGAAGAACAGACGAAGGATGAAGACGGGGACGAATGCAGAGACTGCACAGAGGCGAAGGCATGGGCAAAGGAGGGAACAGAGGCGAAGGGTGCTGAATTGGGGACGATGTGAGAAGTAGGAACAAAAAGGACGGATTAGTAGGGGGAAAGGGGGAGGGGAGAGGGGCTGGAAAGTCCTGGAAAGATGAAGAAGGGGGAGGGGGAGATGGGTGAGGGCATTCCCGAGCCAAACTGCCGCTTCCAGCTGATGAGGAAAATTCAATCGAGCGGTGACAAGGAAAAGGCGCCACCCCGCCAAAAAAAGAGAAAAAGGAAGGAAAAAGAAAAAATGCCACCAGTCCACTAGCAACTCCTTCCATCCATCATGTCATCTCTCTATCCCGGCGTCCTTGGTCTCATTTCTATCTCCACGTCTCTCTGTCGATCTATTTGTGTCTTCTCAGTAACTCTCCATCTAGGTAGCTCTGTATCCATTTCTCTATCTCCATCTCCGTCATAATCTGCTTCCGTCTTCAACTCAGCTGTCCTTTTCTCTTTGGTCTTCTAACACTCCTATACCACGACACGGTGCGCTTTGCTCTTCTCACTCCAGTGGTTAGGTCAGTCGCAAGCGACACCCTTGTCGCTTGCGACTAGCGACTTCCTGTCGCTTGCGTCAAGCGGTAACTGCGTTTGAAGGAGAGAGAAACCTGGAGTTGCATCACTGGGCAAGATGCTGAACTCGTTTTGTTCCTCCCCAAAAGTGTAAGGAGGTTTGAGTCCCGTATATTGGAAATAAGTCGTAAGATGAAACTGAGAAACTTTATCTTAAACTTTTGCCCTTCCATCACTCACCCCCAAGATACGGTCGCCATGGCGCCCGCCTGAGGACAGTAGAAGATATGAGGGATGCAGAGCATGGGGGTAAGGGTGGGGATGGGGGTGGTGTGGGAAGGGTTGGTGGGGAGAGGGGGATTGGGAGGGGGGGGGGCGGGGAGGGAATGGAAAAGTGTGGGTGTTGCAGAGGGGGGGATGTAGCGAGGGCAGGCCTGACACCAGGGGTCAGCACTTGGCTCTCCATGCCGAGGCGCTGATGAGTTTGCAGCTACAGACGTGTTTTCTGGAATGGAGTTCAGCCTCAATCCATCGCTCATTCGTCCGCGCCTTCAGCCGCTCCTTTGGAATGAGGGAGGGAGGGAGGAAACAGCACGAATGAAGAATGAGAAAGGACAGAGGAGAGGAGATAGGGCAATGGAGTGATGAAGAAGTAACAATAATGGTTAGGGAGAAAGGAGGGATGGAAGGAAGGGAGAGAGGAAGGAAGGAAGGAAGGAAAAAAGAGCTGGCGGGGGATGAATGAGGCAGAAAACTCAGGCTACACATTAAACATGCTTACATCATTACTGTTGCTGCATCCAATCTGTAACAAACAATCATCCTTCGAAAATGGGAGCGCTAAGATGAACATACGCATATGTCTAGTGCTTTTCCAAAACCACCATGTGTTCAGCAGCAATTCAACATTTTACAAACTACAGTCAGTCGATGTGTCATTTCTGCAGAGCGAATGACGGGAAATTTTCCAAAAACTTGGAAATCTCCTTCCGTACAAACTATGAGAATAAACGAATAAGTAAACAAGATGTGACAAATAATGCTGAAAACAAGGCGGCCTGTGGCGACCAGTCAAGCATGATTGTGCCGTGGCTTCATTTCCAGGATATTTGCGTATAATGATCATTACCTTATAGAACATCCGCGTACTTCCCCGCTGGAGTGCGAGTATTGCAGATGGTGGCAAAGAGATTTGCACGGTGCTCATCCGGGTCACGATGCTCATTGGGGTGGTGGTCTTCTTCGCACTGTGTCAGCAAAAACTCTCGTGAGTAATTCGCACTGAATATGTGTACTTAAAAGCTGCTTGGCCGTTGACTGTTGTCTTACCAAAGCTGACTGACTGTTGACTGTTGCTTTACCAAAGCTGACTGACTGTTGACTGTTGCCTTACCAAAGCTGACTGACTGTTGACTGTCTGTCTTACCAAAGCTGACTGACTGTTGACTGTTTGTCTTACCAAAGCTGTCTGACTGTTGACCTTTAACTTACCAAAGCTGACTGACTTTTGACTGTCTTACCAATGCTGGCTGACTGTTGACTGTTTGTCTTACCAAAGCTGACTGACTGTTGACTGTCTTACCAAAGCTGACTGACTGTTGACTGTTTGTCTTACCAAAGCTGACTGACTGTTGACTGTTTGTCTTACCAAAGCTGACTGACTGTTGACTGTTTGTCTTACCAAAGCTGACTGACTGTTGACAGGAGGATCTTGTGGGGGAATATTTCGAACACGCAAAGGCTTCACGATTTGCGAGTTTGAAGGTTTCTACTGTCCCCGCATTCCTGATTTGGAGGCTTGGCTGGCTGGACGACTCATTCGCTCCCCACCATTGACATGAAAGTTCACTGACACTGTGCGTTAAATCTGCACATCTCTGCAAGCTGTTTCTTTAAGTCATGATGTTTCTTGCCGTCCAAACAACTGAACAATTGTAGTCCACAGGACAGATGTAGTCCACAGGACAGATGTAGTCTACAGGACAGATGTAGTCCATAAGACAGATGTAGTCCACAGGACGATTGTAGTCCATAAGACAGATGTAGTCCACAGGACGATTGTAGTCCATACGACATATGTAGTCCACAGGACAACTGTAGTCCATAAGACAGATGTAGTCCACAGGCCGATTGTAGTCCACAGGACAGATGTAGTCCACAGGACGATTGTAGTCCACAGGACAGATGTAGTCCGCAGGACAGATGTAGTCCACAGGACGATTGTAGTCCATACGACAGATGTAGTCCACAGGACAATTGCAGTCCATACGACAGATGTAGTCCACAGGACAATTGCAGTCCATACGACAGATGTAGTCCACAGGACAATTGCAGTCCATACGACAGATGTAGTCCACAGGACAATTGCAGTCCATACGACAGATGTAGTCCACAGGACAATTGCAGTCCATTCGACAGATGTAGTCCACAGGACAATTGCAGTCCACAGGACAGATGTAGTCCACAGGACGATTGTAGTCCATACGACAGATGTAGTCCACAGGACAATTGCAGTCCATACGACAGATGTAGTCCACAGGACAGATGTAGTCCACAGGACAATTGCAGTCCACAGGACAATTGCAGTCCATACGACAGATGTTGTCCACAGGACAGATGTAGTCCACAGGACAATTGCAGTCCACAGGACAGATGTAGTCCACAGGACAGATGTAGTCCACAGGACGATTGTAGTCCATACGACAGATGTAGTCCACAGGACAATTGCAGTTCACAGGACAGATGTAGTCCACAGGACAGATTTAGTCCACAGGAAGATTGTAGTCCATACAACAGATGTAGTCCACAGGACAATTGCAGTCCATACGACAGATGTAGTCCACAGGACAATTGCAGTCCATACGACAGATGTAGTCCACATGACAACTGTAGTCCATACGACAGATGTAGTCCACAGGACAACTGTAGTCCATACGACAGATGTAGTCCACAGGACAACTGTAGTCCACAGGACAGTTGTAGCCCATAGGACAGATGTAGTCCACAGGACGACTGTAGTCCTTCAAACACACAGGAGGGGACGTCATTTTTGTAAACACCGAAAGTGGTGTTCGTAGCGTCCCCTGGGAGTCCAGGCAGAAGCACCGCAAGGGTGAGCACTCCCTCTGCAAACGGAGTTATCTCTCCTGTCAACCCGCGGGCTGGGGGTTCGGAATGGGATTCCTTCATTTGAATACCCCCTTCCCTACCCTCCCGTGTTAC
>JAWQFJ010028312.1:7500-12500 GCA_034096865.1 Theodoxus fluviatilis | reverse complement strand
AAACGAGAATTGTTTTCGTAAATGCTTGAGAGAAAAAAATTCCAGCAAGAGTGGCATGGAAAATTGAGCGACAGTGATCGCATCTTGACCTACAGATCATTGTAAAAAATAAAAAAGTCAATGACTGCAGAGCAATACATCAATGAGCTGAAAATGACATAAATGTATAAATACATTCATACATACGATTTCGACTAGTTGTAAATGCGCGGACAGGGAACAGTTGGAATGAGGACAGATGTTTGAATCGTCCATTTTCTACTGGAATGAGGACAGGTGTTTGAATCGTCCATTTTCTAGTGGAATGAGGACAGATGTTTGAATCGTCCATTTTCTACTGGAATGAGGACAGATGTTTGAATCGTCCATTTTCTATTGGAATGAGGACAGATGTTTGAATCTTCCATTTTCTACTGGAATGAGGACAGATGTTTGAATCGTCCATTTTCTACTGGAATGAGGACAGATGTTTGAATCGTCCATTTTCTACTGGAATGAGGACAGATGTTTGAATCGTCCATTTTCTACTGGAATGAGGACAGGTGTTTGAATCGTCCATTTTCTACTGGAATGAGGACAGGTGTTTGAATCGTCCATTTTCTACTGGAATGAGGACAGATGTTTGAATCGTCCATTTTCTACTGGAATGAGGACAGATGTTTGAATCGTCCATTTTCTACTGGAATGAGGACAGATGTTTGAATCGTCCATTTTCTACTGGAATGAGGACAGGTGTTTGAATCGTCCATTTTCTACTGGAATGAGGACAGATGTTTGAATCATCCATTTTCTACTGGAATGAGGACAGATGTTTGAATCGTCCATTTTCTACTGGAATGAGGACAGATGTTTGAATCGTCCATTTTCTACTGGAATGAGGACAGGTGTTTGAATCGTCCATTTTCTACTGGAATGAGGACAGGTGTTTGAATCGTCCATTTTCTACTGGAATGAGGACAGATGTTTGAATCGTCCATTTTCTACTGGAATGAGGACAGATGTTTGAATCGTCCATTTTCTACTGGAATGAGGACAGATGTTTGAATCGTCCATTTTCTACTGGAATGAGGACAGATGTTTGAATCGTCCATTTTCTACTGGAATGAGGACAGATGTTTGAATCGTCCATTTTCTACTGGAATGAGGACAGGTGTTTGAATCGTCCATTTTCTACTGGAATGAGGACAGGTGTTTGAATCGTCCATTTTCTAGTGGAATGAGGACAGATGTTTGAATCGTCCATTTTCTACTGGAATGAGGACAGATGTTTGAATCGTCCATTTTCTACTGGAATGAGGACAGATGTTTGAATCGTCCATTTTCTACTGGAATGAGGACAGATGTTTGAATCGTCCATTTTCTACTGGAATGAGGACAGATGTTTGAATCGTCCATTTTCTACTGGAATGAGGACAGATGTTTGAATCGTCCATTTTCTACTGGAATGAGGACAGATGTTTGAATCGTCCATTTTCTACAAGTAGCGTTGAGGGAAAAAAGACACATTTTGTTAGACTGCTCGATGTATGTTGATATCAGGCAACAGTATCTGATACCATATTGAAAAAGAGCTGAATGTAGGAGCACTGGTTTTCTTCTTGACAACAGGAGCGTAGAAAAGACACAAAATGTTACTATGTACATCCTTTATGCTCTGAGGAGGGGAAACGCGATTATCAAAATGTCAGCCAGTCGATCAAAATGTTATTATTACAAGCCTTTCAATATTATGCCAAGTCTGTACCCTTGTGACGGGCCGATGACCTCCGCAAAAAATAATGCTCTCTCTCTCTCTCTCTCTCTCTCTCTCTCTCTCTCTCTCTCTCTCTCTCACACACACACACACACTCTCTCTCTCTCTCTCTCTCTCTCTCTCACACACACTCTCTCTCTCTCTCTCTCTCTCACACACACACACACACACACAGAGAGAAAAATATATTGCCAAACATATGGAACTGTCATCACACTCTCAACTAAAGCATTTGATAGATGGAAAAGACTGTCAAAGAAATAGAGATGTGGCTATGTACATACATTATGCGTTTAAATTGCGTACTCAGCTGATACAAGAAATATCAATGTCCATACAGAAGTAAACATGCTAAGGCCGGTCACAGCCTTTTTACCAGGGATGATGGGTGCAATTCGGCGAGTAGCACCATAGACTTACCGTGAATAACAGAGGAGCATTGTCCATCAAGTAATATGCAACAACAGATTACAGTTCTATCAAAGGAATGACATATGTAAAGATATGTGAATATGTGCGTGTGTGCGCGTGCATGTGAGTATGCATGTGTGTGCGTGTGTGCGCGAGCACGTTTCCAAAAGAGCATGCACACAAGTGGCTGAATGTAAGTATTCAGACTCTAATGCAAACATAATACAAAAAGCTAGACTATTGTTTTAAAACGTGACAAAACGGAAACATTCAATGTTAGTTATTTTAAAACGTGTACATACAATAATCAAATTTTAAAATTTGTAATTCACCATTACCTGTAAATATGCAATGTATCCAATGGGTCATCGACCGAAATAAACCAATCAACCAATCAATCTCTCTCTCACACACACACACATTCTTTCTCTCTTTCTCTCTTTTTCTCTCTCTTTCTCTCTCTCACTGTGTGCGTCCGTCCGTTCATCCTTCTCTCTTCGGTAGAGAAAGAGAGCGTCCTGTAACTTATCTACGAGACAAGGCAAATTACCTTGTGCATACGTTGGAATCGATGTGGCTCATTTGAAGCAGAAGATCCGAATATTCAGCATGAATGACTGAATGCCCCGATAGTGGAAGACATGCTGTGTGGAGAGAGAGACACAGTGAGCACCAAGTACTGAATGCACCGATAGTGGAAGGCTGTGTGAAGAGAGAGACTTAGTGAGCACCAAGTACTGAATACACCGATAGTGGAAGGCAGGCTGTGTGAAGAGAGAGACTTAGTGAGCACCAAGTACTGAATACACCGATAGTGGAAGGCAGTGTGGAGAGAGAGACTTAGTGAGCACCAAGTACTGAATGCACCGATAGTGGAAGGCTGTGTGAAGAGAGAGACTTAGTGAGCACCAAGTACTGAATGCACCGATAGTGGAAGACAGGCTGTATGGAGAGAGAGACATAGTGAGCACCAAGTACTGAATACACCGATAGTGGAAGGCAGGCTGTATGGAGAGAGAGACTTAGTGAGCACCAAGTACTGAATGCCCCGATAGTGGAAGACAGGCTGTGTGAAGAGAGAGACTTAGTGAGCACCAAGTACTGAATACACCGATAGTGGAAGGCTGTGTGAAGAGAGAGACTTAGTGAGCACCAAGTACTGAATACACCGATAGTGGAAGACAGGCTGTGTGAAGAGAGAGACTTAGTGAGCACCAAGTACTGAATACACCGATAGTGGAAGGCTGTATGGAGAGAGAGACATAGTGAGCACCAAGTACTGAATGCACCGATAGTGGAAGACAGGCTGTATGGAGAGAGAGACTTGGTGAGCACCAAGTACTGAATGCCCCGATAGTGGAAGACAGGCTGTATGGAGAGAGAGACATAGTGAGCACCAAGTACTGAATGCACCGATAGTGGAAGGCAGGCTGTGTGAAGAGAGAGACATAGTGAGCACCAAGTACTGAATGCCCCGATAGTGGAAGACAGGCTGTATGGAGAGAGAGACGTAGTGAGCACCAAGTACTGAATGCACCGATAGTGGAAGGCAGGCTGTGTGGAGAGAGAGACATAGTGAGCACCAAGTACTGAATGCACCGATAGTGGAAGGCAGGCTGTGTGGAGAGAGAGACATAGTGAGCACCAAGTACTGAATGCACCGATAGTGGAAGGCTGTGTGGAGAGAGAGACTTGGTGAGCACCAAATACTGAATGCACCGATAGTGGAAGGCAGGCTGTGTGGAGAGAGAGACTTAGTGAGCACCAAGTACTGAATGCACCGATAGTGGAAGGCAGGCTGTGTGGAGAGAGAGACATAGTGAGCACCAAGTACTGAATGCGCCGATAGTGGAAGACAGGCTGTGTGGAGAGAGAGACATAGTGAGCACCAAGTACTGAATGCACCGATAGTGGAAGGCAGGCTGTGTGGAGAGAGAGACATAGTGAGCACCAAGTACTGAATGCACCGATAGTGGAAGGCAGGCTGTGTGGAGAGAGAGACTTAGTGAGCACCAAGTACTGAATGCACCGATAGTGGAAGGCAGGCTGTGTGGAGAGAGAGACTTAGTGAGCACCAAGTACTGAATGCACCGATAGTGGAAGGCTGTGTGGAGAGAGAGACATAGTGAGCACCAAGTACTGAATGCACCGATAGTGGAAGGCTGTGTGGAGAGAGAGACATAGTGAGCACCAAGTACTGAATGCACCGATAGTGGAAGGCTGTGTGCAGAGAGAGACTTAGTGAGCACCAAGTACTGAATGCACCGATAGTGGAAGGCAGGCTGTGTGGAGAGAGAGACTTAGTGAGCACCAAGTACTGAATGCACCGATAGTGGAAGGCTGTGTGGAGAGAGAGACTTAGTGAGCACCAAGTACTGAATGCACCGATAGTGGAAGGCTGGCTGTGTGGAGAGAGAGACATAGTGAGCACCAAGTACTGAATGCACCGATAGTGGAAGGCAGGCTGTGTGGAGAGAGAGACATGATGAGCACCAAGTACTGAATGCACCGATAGTGGAAGGCTGTGTGGAGAGAGAGACATAGTGAGCACCAAGTACTGAATGCACCGATAGTGGAAGGCTGTGTGGAGAGAGAGACATAGTGAGCACCAAGTACTGAATGCACCGATAGTGGAAGGCTGTGTGGAGAGAGAGACTTAGTGAGCACCAAGTACTGAATGCACCGATAGTGGAAGGCAGGCTGTGTGGAGAGAGAGACTTAGTGAGCACCAAGTACTGAATGCACCGATAGTGGAAGGCTGTGTGGAGAGAGAGACTTAGTGAGCACCAAGTACTGAATGCACCGATAGTGGAAGGCAGGCTGTGTGGAGAGAGAG
>JAWQFJ010028311.1:27500-35000 GCA_034096865.1 Theodoxus fluviatilis | reverse complement strand
CAGCAAGGTCATGCTGAAAATACTGCTGAACAGATTAAAACCTTAGACAGAGAAAATCATTGCTGAAGAGCAGGCAGGTTTCAGACTAGGTAGGAGCACCACCGAACAGATCTTCAATCTGGGAGTCCTGTGTGAGAAACATCTACAACACCAACAAGATCTGTACCATGTCTTTATAGACTTTAAGAAAGTATTTGACAGAAGTATTTGACATGCTGCGCTGTGGGCCACAATGAGAAGCTACAACATCAGCTCCAAGATCATCAAAGTCATCGAACATCTCTATGACAGAGCGACCAGCGCAGTCCTGTTCAATGGTACCACAGGCGAATGGTTCAGGACAACGGTCGGAGTCAGACAGGGCTGTCTACTCTCCCCCAACACTCTTCAACCTCTTCCTCGAAAGGATAATGACTGATGCCCTAGCAGACCACGAAGGATCAATCAGCATCTGTGGCAGAAAGATCACCAACTTACGTTTTGCTGATGACATTGATGGATTAGCAGGAAGTGAAGAGGAGCTGACTAGTCTTGTCGAGCACCTGGACAAGACCTCACAGGCATATGGCATGGAGATCAGCGCCGAGAAGACCAAGGTGATGACGAACAACTCCTCGGGGCTTCAAAATGGAAATCAAAGTGAAGGGCCAAAAACTGGAAGCTGTGAACAACTTCAAATACCTGGATCTATTGTGACTGATGAAGGGTCCAAACCAGAGATACTGTCCAGGATAGCACAAACAACAGCAGCATTGGCAAAGTTGAAGCCAATATGGCGTGACAGAAATATCACTCTCGCGTCGAAGATCAGGCTCATGCGCACGCTGGCCATCTCCGTATTCTTGTATGCATGCGAGTCCTGGACACTCACATCTGAACTACAGAGACGGATACAAGCCCTGGAAATGAGATGCTATCGCAAGATTCTGAACATCTCATATAAAGACCATGTCACGAATGAGGAAGTCAGCAACAGGATCAGGAGAGCATTTGGACAGTACGAAGACCTGCTCTCAATCGTGAAAAGCAGAAAGCTGAAGTGGTATGGTCACGTGTCAAGAGGCAGTGGGCTGGCCAAGACCATCCTGCAAGGTACCGTACCAGATGGGAGAAGGAGAGGCAGGCAGAGAAAGAGGTGGGAAGACATCAAAGAGTGGACAGGCTTGACCTTTGCTGACTCACAGCGAGCCACAGAGGATAGAAATCGATGGAGGAAGATTGTTCGAAAGTCATCAGTGGTGCCTCAACAACCTATCTCAGAGTTAAGAGACTGAACTGAACTGAACTGAGGCACAACCTGTCTGCAATCCGCTATAATCCGCTTATCCCCACTCCACCCCCTTCCATAAATCTAACCCTTCGCCTTCACCCCCTCCCTATTTTTCGTCTATCCCCAAAGTGACCCCTCTACATCCCCCCCCCCCTCCCCGGGCCACTGTTGTAGCCTCCAGCCTCTCTCTGAAGAGTAAGATAGAATATGAGATTAAGGCTATCCGTCCCTGTAGCTTTGTTTGGCCTGTTGGGAGAGTTTAGGTGGAAAAAGCGTCATCTTGAAGCAAGGAAACAAAGCGATAGCCGTAGGGTTACAGGTGTTGGATAATCCGAAAGTCGACATTAATCCATAATCTCTGTGTGTTTTACTTTATTCGAGGTCGTAATCTGCATTCGCGTGGCACGACATTTACATCACATAAAGACAGACCCACGGACAGAGAGAGAGAGAGAGAGAGAGAGAGAGAGAGGGAATAGTTTTCCTGGAGAGATCTAACTTTGACCGAAGCAATGTTTATACTGTAGAAGAACAGTTTTGCAGAGAACTTTTTCATAAATAATTCTTACATAACAAAAGAATAGATTCAGGAGTATTAATGAGCTATATTTGTGACTGACTGCACTTGTACTGATCACAGAGAGAAAAATATTGCCCAATCATTGCCGAGGTAGATTATTTTATTTCTATATGATTGTAAACTGACAAATTATCTCAGATGATTTGACTACTGCAAGAGTCACTCGAGCTGTGTGCATGAGTGTTTGTGTGTGTATGTATGTCTTCGTGCTTATGCATACGTGTCTGTGTGTGTGTGTGTGTGTGTGTGTGAGAGAGAGAGAGAGAGAGAGAGAGAGAGAGAGAGAAAGAGAGAGAGAAAGAGAGAGAGTGAGAGAGAGAGAGAGGAGAGATTGATTTCTTTATTCGGCCGACGACCCATTTGATATGTTCATGTAGTTACAGGCTTTAAAACAGTATTACAATGAATAACTATACAAGAGATATATTACAAACATCACTGAAGACCCTAAAACCCGCTAAGAACTCTCGCTATTCATTTTCATGTAATTACAGGCTTTAAAACAGTATTACAATGAATAATTATACAAGAGATATATTACAAACATCATTGAAGACCCTAAAACCAGCTAAGAACTCTCGCTATTCATTTTCATGTAATTACAGGCTTTAAAACAGTATTACAATGAATAACTATACAAGAAATATATTACAAACATCATTGAAGACCCTAAAACCCGCTAAGAACACTCGCTATTCATTTTCATGTAATTACAGGCTTTAAAACAGTATTACAATGAATAACTATACAAGAGATATATAACAAACATGATTGAAGACCCTAAAACCAGCTAAGAACACTCGCTATTCATTTTCATGTAATTACAGGCTTTAAAACAGTATTACAATGAATAACTATACAAGAGATATATTACAAACATCACTGAAGACCCTAAAACCCGCTAAGAACTCTCGCTATTCAGTTTCATGTAATTACAGGCTTTAAAACAGTATTACAATGAATAACTATACAAGAGATATATTACAAACATGATTGAAGACCCTAAAACCAGCTAAGAACACTCGCTATTCATTTTCATGTAATTACAGGCTTTAAAACAGTATTACAATGAATAACTATACAACAGATATATTACAAACATGATTGAAGACCCTAAAACCCGCTAAGAACACTCGCTATTCATTTTCATGTAACTACAGGCTTTAAAACAGTATTACAATGAATAACTATACAAGAGATATATTACAAACAACGTTGAAGACCCTAAAACCAGCTAAGAACACTCGCTATTCATCACTGGATCGATACTCTGCATATTGATTATCAATGATAACACTTGTAAATTCAATATACAGTTAAATAGATTAGTAAAGGTGTTTTCAAGGATGATTGCAGCTTTGTACGCTTACACAAGAGCAAGACTGCAATATTTATTGGGTACGTTAACCACTATTTGAGCAACTTTTTTTCAGTTCGAGGTTTAAAAGGCATAAAATGCAACCATTGCAATATCCCCCGTTTTAAGTATTTCAAGGCCTGTGCTTAAGTATATTTGGTGAGGAAACGAACGGCCCTCTAAACTCAGACCTGTACAGTCCGGTATATATGATACAGATGAAAGTGCGCATGACATGATTATAATAAATGAAAGCATTCACCGATAATATACATGCTGCATGCACGCGAAAACCCCCCACAGGAAAACAGAACATTGAAATGTGGCAACACTAGATGTAGTCAGGGGTTCACATCGGGCAACGCGCTTATGTTTTGGGAGTTCCTTCTCTCTCAGTCTTAACGCGTAGTGAATGAACATCGCCACATCTCTTGTTTTTCGGGTGTCTGCTCCCTCCATGAAATGCTCACAGCCCTCTCGGGCATTACTCTTCAAGTGGCGCCTCAGGTATTCCTAAGCTCGCTGTATATGTGGCAGTACAAAATGAAATATTACTCATTCTCATCCTCAGTACAAAATGTACACTTCATGTTCATGTTTTGTCTGTTACTGAAATGTTGGTTTTTCTTAAGATCATTGATTCCAAAACAAAATCGCATGAAAGAATCACGAAATTTCTCAATGGTAAGAC
This sequence comes from Theodoxus fluviatilis, assembly GCA_034096865.1. NCBI lineage: Eukaryota > Metazoa > Mollusca > Gastropoda > Cycloneritida > Neritidae > Theodoxus > Theodoxus fluviatilis. The sequence continues at coordinate 31,102 of JAWQFJ010028311.1, read as the reverse complement.
TATTCAAACAATCTTCTACACCAAAGTGATCTTTAAATAATGAATACCAGTGAAATCTAGCACTGGTTGTACATTTGTCATGCCATGTCCTTTAGATTATCATTAAACTGCTTCAGAAAAGTTTTTTTTCATTTCTGACTCCTCCATTGAGCCATACATATGAAAACCCAGACTTACAAAACCAGGTTTTAATAAGTTCCACCCAGTTGAGACTGCGAACTTTTCGAGTTTATTTGCATGACGTATGCTTGTTTGAGAAGTCTTGTTGCTGGCATCGCGGATAACTTGAGCTAGTATTTGACAGCCCTGGGGGTATGAGAGACAGACAGAGTGTCTCTGCCAATATCTCCGTAAACCATGTTATTGGTTGTTTGTATGTCGAGACCGAGAATCTTCTTGAAAGGGAATGTATGGACCCTCTCGATATTGTCTGCTTTACTCAAGCCCCAAGCCTCCGAGCCATACAGCAAAGCTGACTGTACCTGCGCATCAAAGAGCTTGAAGACGATTTTAGGATTTATTGTGTGCAAGTTTCACATTGCCTTTAAGGTCTGAACCGCCTTCAGTTTTCTTTTTGTTGCCAGATCATCAGTACAAGCACTCATCGATAATCTAATGGAAAAAACTATACCAAGGTACTTATATCTGTTGACTACTTCTAAGATCCTGTTGTCGAGGAACCATTTTTTTGCCTTTCATTAAATGCCCATCCTTACGAAAGACAAAAACTTTGGTTTTATCAACTTTGACCTTCAGACCTAATGATTTAGACACCCTGGCTAGGTTATCAAGTTGGTTTTGGAGCCCTGTAGTGGTAGTAGAGAGGAGAACAATGTCATCCGCAAATAGAATGAAAAAAATTATTTCGTTCCTGGTAGAAGCTGTACACCATGTTTACCATTAGTGCGGAGATGGTCAGTTACAGAGTTCATGAAGAGATAAAATAGTATTGGGCTCTCCAAGGCCCTTTGCTTCACGCCAGCTGGGCATCTGAAGAAGCCTGATAGTGTCCAGTTCCATCTGACACAGGACAGAACTTGCGCATACATGGATGTTAGCATTCGAATGAATTTGGTTGAAAGATCTGCACTTTCAAGGGGACACGGGAGTAGAACCCGGTTCACAGAATTGAAGGCCTTCTCGAAATCAATGAAGGTTACATACAACTTTCTACGACATTCCCCGTAGACATGCTTCAGAATCATGGAGTACAACGTAATAATATGGTAATTTGTTGAGTGCTCCAGTCTGAAGCTCGCCTGTTCTTCACAGAACTTATTTTGATTCTGCCCAGAGACGCAAATGGCGCGTCAATATAAAGTATAATATTTTACTAAATGTGTTCAGCAGGGATATGCCTCAATAGTTATTTGGGTCCATTCTGGATCCTTTTTTATACAGTGGGATTGTGACGGATGGAGACCATTGTTGTGGAAAGCGACTGAGTCTCAAAGAGGGCATTAAAAAGCCTTGCCACGAAGGGTCCAATCAAGTTGCCAGCCACTTTGAAACACTCTCCTGGGATATCGTCAAGACCTGGCGATTTCCCACGTGTTATTTTATGTATGGCCAAGGATACTTCTTTAAGGAATATTGCATCGTCTAAAAGAAAACAACACGTGCATTAACAAAATACAGAAAAAAAGGATCCTTAGCAGAGAGAGAGAGAGAGAGAGAGAGAGAGAGAGAGGGGGGGGGGGGAGAGAGAGAGAGAGAGAGAGAGAGAGAGAGAGAGAGAGAGAGAGAGAGAACGAACGAACGAACGAAAAGTTTATTAGATCGGACCACCGGCCCATTTCAAAGGAGTTTACAATATCTCGTAACACAATCATATTACAGCTTCAAGTCAATTACAATCCCGAGACAGTGTTAACGATAACTCGGCTGATCATTATTGAAACTGTCTGACTCGACAGAGTCCGGTGCCTTGGATTTTCTCTTGAATGCTTTCAGCAAGAAAACAGTTACTGGTCTGACCACAGATGGACTCTCTACCGAAAACAGAGTGACAAGATCATTCCTAGGGCGTCCTTCAAGATAAACCATGATATACTGCTGACGATATAGACAAAGCAGGACATTCCAAAACAAAGTGAACTTCATCCTCATCTTTCTCTTTACATAATGGACAGAGGGTTTGTGATGGTCCAGAACAGTATCTGAATCCATGAGTAAACAAATCGCTAATACCCATACGAAAGCGCGCGTGAATACCTTATTGAATGCCTTCTTGTCAGTGGCATGCAGATAACAATCTGGCTCGAGTAAATGTTTTATCTCCCTGTGCAATACAAATCTACTACTTTCTTCTAGTTTTGTTCGCCATTCCCGACGAAACTTATTCACCAACTTTTGTTTTAGCATTATCATAAATGAACGCTCATTTGTAACAGTTTGTCGGTCCCATACGTGTCCAATATCATGTTTGATTAATAAGATTTTCTCGATACCAGAAGACCATGAAAAAACATGTCCGCTACGTTGCATCATCTCATAGACTGGACGAGGAAGTCTGTATTCCGCCATACTCATGATTTTCAACCAATATTTTACACACCTTATTATGGCATTCACATACAAAGGATATCGACCCGTCTCACCATAAGCCATCAAATTTGGAGTGCGAGATGAAACATTCAAGAAATATTTCAAAGCGAACAAGTGGACACTTTCTATTTTGCTACAATCGTCAATACCCCACACTTCAGCTCCATACAGCAAAAGTGGTTGGATCTGAGCATCGAACAATTTGAAATATACATCGGGAGTAATGTGAGGGACTTTCTTCAGTGATCTATGTATTAGAGCAAGTCCTGCCTTCGCTCTGTTTGCAAGATCGACTTGCGTACTACTGGATGCTAGTTTAGTTGTTATCACATTTCCCAAGTACTTGTACTCATTTACAATCTCAAACTGTTTACCACCCAAGTACCACTTTTCATGGTTTGCCACATGACCCCCTAGTTGATTAATCATTACTTTCGACTTCTGGGTATTCCCACTAGTCCTAGTCTATCCGCAGCCTTTTTAAGGACGTTGAACTGATTCTGTAGGCCCATCACAGTGTCAGACAAAAGAACTATATCATCCGCAAACAAAAGAATACATATGTCTGGCGTGTTTGGTATGAGCTGGATACCGTTTTTGGCGTTGTCAATGACCTCGTCAGCAACGGAGTTAATTAAGTATGAGAACAAAAGTGGACTTAATTTACAGCCCTTCTTCAACCCCACAGAACTGTTGAAAAACTGAGACTGACCTTGACCCCAGCTTCCTCTTACGCAATACTGCACGGATTTGTACATTTCCTTCAAAGCATGCAGTAATTTCCCCATAATTCCATTCCTTTCCAGTACTGACCATATCGAATGCCTTTTTAAAATCTATAAACCCCAAGTACAATTTCTTACGTGCAACTAGACGCTTCCTGATGATGTTACACAAAACAAACATATTGTCCACAGTAGAATATCTCTTTCTAAAGCCCGCCTGCTCTTCTCGAGGCAGTCCATGTTCATCTGCCCAGTTTTGCCATCTGTCATTCAATATATGTGCAAACACCTTCCCAAAAACACGGGTCAATGGAATATGCCTCGATTATT
>JAWQFJ010028311.1:7500-22500 GCA_034096865.1 Theodoxus fluviatilis | reverse complement strand
GGAAGTCAGCCTGTCGTTAGAGGAAGTTTCTGCTTTCCATGATACCTTCCTTTGTAAATGCAAATGCTGTAATAGTAAGTAAACTAGCATTGGCTGCTGGCAAGTACACGCTGCTAATCTCTTGATGTGCTACTCATGCGTGCGCTCGTGTTTGTGCGTGTGTGAGATGTATGTGTGTGTGTGTGTGTCTGTGCGTGTTTCTGAGTGTCGGCACGCGTGCGCGCGCGCGTGTGTGCGAGTGTGTGTGTGTGTGTGTATGTGAAAGAGAGGGAAAGAGAGAGAGAGAAAGAGAGAGAGAGAGAGAGAGAGAGAGAGAGAGAGAGAGAGAGAGGGTGGGGGTGGGGAGAGGGGGGTGGTGGTGGAGAGAAAGAGAGAGAGAGAGAGAGAAAGAGAGAGAGAGAAAGAGAGAGAGAGAGAAAGAGAGAGAGTGAGAGTGAGAGAGAGAGGATTTAGAGAGAGAGAGGATAGTGAGAGAGAGAGAGAGAGAGAGGGAGGAGAGAGGAGAGGAGGGGAGAGAGTGAGAGAGAGAGAGAGAGAGAGAGAGAGAGAGAGAGAGGTGGAGTGGGGGTGGGGGTGGGGGTGGGGGGAATGAGAGAGAGGAAGAAAGACAGACAGACAGACAGACAGACAGACAGACAGACAGGCAGGCAGCCAGGCAAACACGCACGCACGCACGCACACACGCACGCACGCACGCACACACGCACGCATGCATGCACGCACGCACACACACACACACATACATACACAAACACACACACACACACACACACACACACACACACACACACACACACACACACACACACACACACACACGCATGCATTCACACAGACCCAAGTTCCAAGTGATGGGATTTCTGGGCACACGAAGCTTTCACATATGGCGTGAATGTCCAAACGCCATTCTACAAAGTAGTGGGCTCTGTAATACTCCCTAGATAATGTTTCAGAGTAGTCAACACAGGCAAGACGTATACTGCAGCATTGAAACATTGCATAGTACTATGGTATAGTCCGCTTGGGACCGCACATGTTCGAGCTACTGGAGCAGTCCCTGAAAGCTAGAAAGACGTGGAATCCAGAATAAGAGAGTGGGCTTTTGTGGTTGCTGCCGTGTGTGAACTTCTACCCAGAGTGCAGTTGACGGCACTGTACGAAAATTGTGCTGCAACATGTCCCGTTCTCTGGATGACGAGTATTAAACAGATTAAGAAAGCAGTACCCAGAGCACAACTGCTGATGATGTTCGTTGCACTGCACTGCAACGCATCCACAACCACTACGTCACCTCGCTGTATACTGGCGCGAAGGTAGGCAGGCAGGCAGGCAGGAAGGCAGGCTGGCAGACAGGCAGGCAGGCAGGCAGGCATGCAGGAAGGAAGGCAGGCAGGCAGGCAGGCAGGCGAGTCAGGGTTCGCCATCTGATCATTAGGTAGGGCTTTCCGCCTTGTTTTTCCACAGGAAGGCAACCCAAGTCCTCTGAACGCAAGGACCCTTTCATGTGAAGCCCAGGACTGATGCATTTTTCAGTGGACGTCACTTCCTGGTGGCCACCAAGCCAGAGATGAGAAGACCTTCAAACATGAAACGTCCAGAGGAGCCTCACTGCTAAATGTCCCCGGATTTCATTTCGGTAGAAACCTACCCATGTTGTCTCCCCTGCCTCGGGCATGGACGACAGGTGGCGTTTTTTGCTCAGGAACCCGGCTGCACAGTAATGGCGCCTTCATGGAGTCCGGAAGTACCGCGGCTTCCCGCGCTTTCGCGGCATCACTTTCCTTTCCTCCGCCTTTGAAGAGCTCCAAGATGAAAAGTCTGTCGCCCGCGCCCTCGCATAGGTTTTCCCTTTTTTTTCCCCTCTCGAAATCTGCGGACAGTGTAATGAAATTTCTCGTGTTTTCTGCTTGAAGCTTGTCCTTAATCACTAAAATTAAAATACCTTGATCGATCATCGGATTGAAGATTTGGCTTTGCCGACCGCCTTTTTTCGAGTCCTCTTTCAAGATGGGCTACTGTTTTCAATCAAGGCTTGTGATTTAAAGGCTGAGCAAGCCCAAGAGCAAAATATCGAGTTTGCTGAAGGATATGGAACAATGTTTGCGAGCGCGGGCAGAAAAGTTCAATCGTGAGGAGTTCAGGTTAGTGTAGGACAGCGTCAGAAATACTTTTGACGAAGTTCCAAGGGTTTCGAAAAAGAACCGTCTCGACATTAGCTTTTTGAAGTGATCTCAAAACTTTATGTAAGCTATTTTTAAAACGTGCTGGAAATATAGAATCGCGACCAAACTCGTTGGCCAGGGTTAAAGGACTCGACGAAAGTTTGTCTCCTACAAATGCAATACTTTGAATTTGAGTTCGAGTCCAGCCGCTGCCACAGAGACGGAGCTGCCACGTCTTGTGACGCTTCGCTCTCCATCCCGGGGCGGGAGGCTCTACCCCCTTCGTTATACGCTTGCCTTCAAACGGCCCTTTTCGGGGCCACCTTGGCTCAAAGAAAGAATACATTGTCGGTTGCTGTCCACACCTTTTTATTTTCAGTCAATATTTCGACCGACCCCGGCACCCCATTCTTTTCCAGTTGTCAAGGCATTAGTCTGCAGTCGCTTGGCGGTTGACAGGTATGTGTTCCAAACTGCCCGGATTCTAGAGTTGCGCCCTTGGGCAAGGCACTTTATCCTAGAGTTGTTTCCTTGGGNNNCCTTGGGCAAGGCACTTTATCCTAGAGTTGTTTCCTTGGGCAAGGCACTTTATCCTAGAGTTGTTACCTTGGGCAAGGCACTTTATCCTAGAGTTGTTACCTTGGGCAAGGCACTTTATCCTAGAGTTGCATGCTTGGGCAAGGCACTTTATCCTAGAGTTGTTACCTTGGGCAAGGCACTTTATCCTAGAGTTGCATGCTTGGGCAAGGCACTTTATCCTAGAGTTGTTACCTTGGGCAAGGCACTTTATCCTAGAGTTGCTTCCTTGGGCAAGGCACTTTATCCTAGAGTTGCACCCTTGGGCAAGGCACTTTATCCTAGAGTTGTTACCTTGGGCAAGGCACTTTATCCTAGAGTTGTTACCTTGGGCAAGGCACTTTATCCTAGAGTTGTTACCTTGGGCAAGGCACTTTATCCTAGAGTTGTTACCTTGGGCAAGGCACTTTATCCTAGAGTTGCACCCTTGGGCAAGGCACTTTATCCTAGAGTTGCATGCTTGGGCAAGGCACTTTATCCTAGAGTTGCATGCTTGGGCAAGGCACTTTATCCTAGAGTTGCACCCTTGGGCAAGGCACTTTATCCTAGAGTTGTTACCTTGGGCAAGGCACTTTATCCTAGAGTTGTTACCTTGGGCAAGGCACTTTATCCTAGAGTTGCATGCTTGGGCAAGGCACTTTATCCTAGAGTTGCTACCTTGGGCAAGGCACTTTATCCTAGAGTTGTTTCCTTGGGCAAGGCACTTTATCCTAGAGTTGTTACCTTGGGCAAGGCACTTTATCCTAGAGTTGTTTCCTTGGGCAAGGCACTTTATCCTAGAGTTGTTTCCTTGGGCAAGGCACTTTATCCTAGAGTTGCACCCTTGGGCAAGGCACTTTATCCTAGAGTTGCATGCTTGGGCAAGGCACTTTATCCTAGAGTTGTTACCTTGGGCAAGGCACTTTATCCTAGAGTTGTTACCTTGGGCAAGGCACTTTATCCTAGAGTTGCATGCTTGGGCAAGGCACTTTATCCTAGAGTTGTATCCTTGGGCAAGGCACTTTATCCTAGAGTTGTTACCTTGGGCAAGGCACTTTATCCTAGAGTTGTTCCTTGGGCAAGGCACTTTATCCTAGAGTTGTTACCTTGGGCAAGGCACTTTATCCTAGAGTTGTTTCCTTGGGCAAGGCACTTTATCCTAGAGTTGTTTCCTTGGGCAAGGCACTTTATCCTAGAGTTGCATGCTTGGGCAAGGCACTTTATCCTAGAGTTGTTACCTTGGGCAAGGCACTTTATCCTAGAGTTGTTACCTTGGGCAAGGCACTTTATCCTAGAGTTGTTACCTTGGGCAAGGCACTTTATCCTAGAGTTGCATGCTTGGGCAAGGCACTTTATCCTAGAGTTGCACCCTTGGGCAAGGCACTTTATCCTAGAGTTGTTACCTTGGGCAAGGCACTTTATCCTAGAGTTGTTACCTTGGGCAAGGCACTTTATCCTAGAGTTGTTACCTTGGGCAAGGCACTTTATCCTAGAGTTGCATGCTTGGGCAAGGCACTTTATCCTAGAGTTGCACCCTTGGGCAAGGCACTTTATCCTAGAGTTGTTACCTTGGGCAAGGCACTTTATCCTAGAGTTGTTACCTTGGGCAAGGCACTTTATCCTAGAGTTGTTACCTTGGGCAAGGCACTTTATCCTAGAGTTGTTACCTTGGGCAAGGCACTTTATCCTAGAGTTGTTTCCTTGGGCAAGGCACTTTATCCTAGAGTTGTTACCTTGGGCAAGGCACTTTATCCTAGAGTTGTTTCCTTGGGCAAGGCACTTTATCCTAGAGTTGTTACCTTGGGCAAGGCACTTTATCCTAGAGTTGTTACCTTGGGCAAGGCACTTTATCCTAGAGTTGTTACCTTGGGCAAGGCACTTTATCCTAGAGTTGTTACCTTGGGCAAGGCACTTTATCCTAGAGTTGTTTCCTTGGGCAAGGCACTTTATCCTAGAGTTGTTACCTTGGGCAAGGCACTTTATCCTAGAGTTGTTTCCTTGGGCAAGGCACTTTATCCTAGAGTTGTTACCTTGGGCAAGGCACTTTATCCTAGAGTTGTTTCCTTGGGCAAGGCACTTTATCCTAGAGTTGTTACCTTGGGCAAGGCACTTTATCCTAGAGTTGTTTCCTTGGGCAAGGCACTTTATCCTAGAGTTGTTACCTTGGGCAAGGCACTTTATCCTAGAGTTGTTTCCTTGGGCAAGGCACTTTATCCTAGAGTTGCACCCTTGGGCAAGGCACTTTATCCTAGAGTTGTTTCCTTGGGCAAGGCACTTTATCCTAGAGTTGTTTCCTTGGGCAAGGCACTTTATCCTAGAGTTGCACCCTTGGGCAAGGCACTTTATCCTAGAGTTGTTTCCTTGGGCAAGGCACTTTATCCTAGAGTTGTTTCCTTGGGCAAGGCACTTTATCCTAGAGTTGCACCCTTGGGCAAGGCACTTTATCCTAGAGTTGTTACCTTGGGCAAGGCACTTTATCCTAGAGTTGTTTCCTTGGGCAAGGCACTTTATCCTAGAGTTGTTACCTTGGGCAAGGCACTTTATCCTAGAGTTGTTTCCTTGGGCAAGGCACTTTATCCTAGAGTTGTTACCTTGGGCAAGGCACTTTATCCTAGAGTTGTATCCTTGGGCAAGGCACTTTATCCTAGAGTTGTTACCTTGGGCAAGGCACTTTATCCTAGAGTTGTTACCTTGGGCAAGGCACTTTATCCTAGAGTTGCACCCTTGGGCAAGGCACTTTATCCTAGAGTTGTTTCCTTGGGCAAGGCACTTTATCCTAGAGTTGTTTCCTTGGGCAAGGCACTTTATCCTAGAGTTGTTACCTTGGGCAAGGCACTTTATCCTAGAGTTGTTACCTTGGGCAAGGCACTTTATCCTAGAGTTGTTACCTTGGGCAAGGCACTTTATCCTAGAGTTGCATGCTTGGGCAAGGCACTTTATCCTAGAGTTGTTACCTTGGGCAAGGCACTTTATCCTAGAGTTGTTACCTTGGGCAAGGCACTTTATCCTAGAGTTGCATGCTTGGGCAAGGCACTTTATCCTAGAGTTGCATGCTTGGGCAAGGCACTTTATCCTAGAGTTGTTACCTTGGGCAAGGCACTTTATCCTAGAGTTGTTACCTTGGGCAAGGCACTTTATCCTAGAGTTGCATGCTTGGGCAAGGCACTTTATCCTAGAGTTGTTTCCTTGGGCAAGGCACTTTATCCTAGAGTTGTTTCCTTGGGCAAGGCACTTTATCCTAGAGTTGTTACCTTGGGCAAGGCACTTTATCCTAGAGTTGCACCCTTGGGCAAGGCACTTTATCCTAGAGTTGCACCCTTGGGCAAGGCACTTTATCCTAGAGTTGCACCCTTGGGCAAGGCACTTTATCCTAGAGTTGTTTCCTTGGGCAAGGCACTTTATCCTAGAGTTGTTACCTTGGGCAAGGCACTTTATCCTAGAGTTGTTACCTTGGGCAAGGCACTTTATCCTAGAGTTGCACCCTTGGGCAAGGCACTTTATCCTAGAGTTGTTTCCTTGGGCAAGGCACTTTATCCTAGAGTTGTTTCCTTGGGCAAGGCACTTTATCCTAGAGTTGTTACCTTGGGCAAGGCACTTTATCCTAGAGTTGTTACCTTGGGCAAGGCACTTTATCCTAGAGTTGCACCCTTGGGCAAGGCACTTTATCCTAGAGTTGTTACCTTGGGCAAGGCACTTTATCCTAGAGTTGTTACCTTGGGCAAGGCACTTTATCCTAGAGTTGTTTCCTTGGGCAAGGCACTTTATCCTAGAGTTGTTACCTTGGGCAAGGCACTTTATCCTAGAGTTGCACCCTTGGGCAAGGCACTTTATCCTAGAGTTGTTTCCTTGGGCAAGGCACTTTATCCTAGAGTTGTTACCTTGGGCAAGGCACTTTATCCTAGAGTTGTTACCTTGGGCAAGGCACTTTATCCTAGAGTTGTTTCCTTGGGCAAGGCACTTTATCCTAGAGTTGTTACCTTGGGCAAGGCACTTTATCCTAGAGTTGTTACCTTGGGCAAGGCACTTTATCCTAGAGTTGCTACCTTGGGCAAGGCACTTTATCCTAGAGTTGTTTCCTTGGGCAAGGCACTTTATCCTAGAGTTGTTACCTTGGGCAAGGCACTTTATCCTAGAGTTGCATGCTTGGGCAAGGCACTTTATCCTAGAGTTGTTTCCTTGGGCAAGGCACTTTATCCTAGAGTTGTTTCCTTGGGCAAGGCACTTTATCCTAGAGTTGTACCCTTGGGCAAGGCACTTTATCCTAGAGTTGCATGCTTGGGCAAGGCACTTTATCCTAGAGTTGCACCCTTGGGCAAGGCACTTTATCCTAGAGTTGTAACCTTGGGCAAGGCACTTTATCCTAGAGTTGTTACCTTGGGCAAGGCACTTTATCCTAGAGTTGTTTCCTTGGGCAAGGCACTTTATCCTAGAGTTGTTTCCTTGGGCAAGGCACTTTATCCTAGAGTTGTTTCCTTGGGCAAGGCACTTTATCCTAGAGTTGTTTCCTTGGGCAAGGCACTTTATCCTAGAGTTGCACCCTTGGGCAAGGCACTTTATCCTAGAGTTGTTTCCTTGGGCAAGGCACTTTATCCTAGAGTTGTTACCTTGGGCAAGGCACTTTATCCTAGAGTTGCTACCTTGGGCAAGGCACTTTATCCTAGAGTTGTTTCCTTGGGCAAGGCACTTTATCCTAGAGTTGCATGCTTGGGCAAGGCACTTTATCCTAGAGTTGTTTCCTTGGGCAAGGCACTTTATCCTAGAGTTGCACCCTTGGGCAAGGCACTTTATCCTAGAGTTGTTACCTTGGGCAAGGCACTTTATCCTAGAGTTGTTACCTTGGGCAAGGCACTTTATCCTAGAGTTGCACCCTTGGGCAAGGCACTTTATCCTAGAGTTGCACCCTTGGGCAAGGCACTTTATCCTAGAGTTGTTTCCTTGGGCAAGGCACTTTATCCTAGAGTTGTTACCTTGGGCAAGGCACTTTATCCTAGAGTTGCACCCTTGGGCAAGGCACTTTATCCTAGAGTTGTTACCTTGGGCAAGGCACTTTATCCTAGAGTTGTTACCTTGGGCAAGGCACTTTATCCTAGAGTTGTTACCTTGGGCAAGGCACTTTATCCTAGAGTTGTTACCTTGGGCAAGGCACTTTATCCTAGAGTTGTTACCTTGGGCAAGGCACTTTATCCTAGAGTTGTTACCTTGGGCAAGGCACTTTATCCTAGAGTTGTTTCCTTGGGCAAGGCACTTTATCCTAGAGTTGTTACCTTGGGCAAGGCACTTTATCCTAGAGTTGTTTCCTTGGGCAAGGCACTTTATCCTAGAGTTGTTACCTTGGGCAAGGCACTTTATCCTAGAGTTGCACCCTTGGGCAAGGCACTTTATCCTAGAGTTGTTTCCTTGGGCAAGGCACTTTATCCTAGAGTTGTTACCTTGGGCAAGGCACTTTATCCTAGAGTTGTTACCTTGGGCAAGGCACTTTATCCTAGAGTTGTTACCTTGGGCAAGGCACTTTATCCTAGAGTTGCACCCTTGGGCAAGGCACTTTATCCTAGAGTTGCACCCTTGGGCAAGGCACTTTATCCTAGAGTTGTTACCTTGGGCAAGGCACTTTATCCTAGAGTTGTTACCTTGGGCAAGGCACTTTATCCTAGAGTTGTTTCCTTGGGCAAGGCACTTTATCCTAGAGTTGTTACCTTGGGCAAGGCACTTTATCCTAGAGTTGTTACCTTGGGCAAGGCACTTTATCCTAGAGTTGTTACCTTGGGCAAGGCACTTTATCCTAGAGTTGTTACCTTGGGCAAGGCACTTTATCCTAGAGTTGTTACCTTGGGCAAGGCACTTTATCCTAGAGTTGTTACCTTGGGCAAGGCACTTTATCCTAGAGTTGTTACCTTGGGCAAGGCACTTTATCCTAGAGTTGCATGCTTGGGCAAGGTGCTTTATCCATATTGCCTCGCGGTGCTGAAGCCACACAAGTCCTGGAGTTGCATTTTTCGGCAAGGCGCGTTGCCTCGCTGTGTAAGAAGCTACACTGATTCTAGAGTTGCATCCCTAGGCAAGTTGCTTTATTCATGTTGCCTCGTGGTGTTGGAAGCTACACTGATCCTACAGTTGCATGCTTGGGCAAGGTGCTTTATCCATGTTGTCTCGCGGTGTTGAAGCCACACAAGCCTTGGAGTTGCATTTTTCGGCAAGGCGCGTTAATCATATTGCCTCGCTGTGTAAGAAGCTACACTGATTCTAGAGTTGCATCCCTAGGCAAGGTGCTGTATTCATGTTGTCTCGCTGTATTGAAGCCACACAAGTCCTGGAGTTGCATCCTTGGGTAAAGTTCTTCACCTAATTTGCTTCTCCTACTGGAAAGTTGAACCATCGACTGGGCGCTGCTCAGTGGCGACAGAGGGGGAATTTTCCCAGAAAAAAATTGCTTAGTAAGGAACAAAATGAAGGTCATCATCATCGTCGTCGTCGTCATCATCATAATCATCATCGTCATCATCATTGTCGTCGTCGTCGATATCACCATCATCGTCATCGTTGTTGTTTAAGGAAAGCAAGTGCCCGGATTGGACCGAGTGAGCTGTAAAATCACCGTCTGAAGCCAAACGTCAGACTGCTTCCCTATGCTTTCTTTGGCACACTTTCAGAGTTACACATACACACTTACACACACACAAACACACACATGCACACACCCACGCACGCACACACAAACACGTATAAAAACAAACATACACATACACACGCGCGCGCACATACACACACACGCGCACACACACAAACACACGCGCACACACACACACACTTACACACACACAAACACACACACACACACACACACTCACACACACACACACTCACACTCACACACACACACACGCAAACACACACACACACACACACACACACACACACACACACACATACACACACGCAGAGGGACAGCGAAGCCTGTGTGTTAATGTCATTAGACAGAGGCACTAAATGGCGTCGACAGGACAGCGCTAATTGAGTTTCCTCCCATCAGCTTGGGCCTGGCTATTTCTGTTTCAGACAGACTTGTCATCTTCGATTGAGTTCCTCACCACACCCCACTACACCCCATCTTCAACCCCTCCCCCCCTCAGCTATACTCACTCCCCTCCCTTCCACCCCCACCCCCTCATTCTCATACACCATCACTTCTTATTCTCCACCCCCTTATTTCTCACATCATACTGTTCTTTACAACTTACCTTGCAGTTTTCTACCCCTTGCGTGTCTCTGTTTCTCTTGTCCCCCCCCCCCCCCCCCCCCATCCCCCAATCCCCATCCCCCAATCCCCCCGCCCACCCCTTTCCGGCTTTGTTTTGACTTGCTCTCTTCATTAAGCATCCCTTCCTGGTTCATTTTGACCATGTTCGCAATCTTTTATCCCGCTCTTCTCCTTTCTTTCACCATTATATGGGTCGGGGGTAAGAATAGGCCCACCATGTCTACTCCACGATTCCGGCTTCATCTCTCTGATGTATTTCCACGTGTCTCTTGGCAGTTTCGACCGACATTTTGCCAAATTTAGAATCGGACCCATTGCTTATTGGTGCCTAACTTTACTGTGCCTCTATGTAATGCAGTATCATACACACAACTCGTAATACCAAATGGAGCATGTTAGTATGACGGTTGTTTTTGGATTTTGTTTTTTACAAAAAGGGTCGTGACAAACATTTGTACGAAGTTTTTGTAATAATTTTTTTTCAAAAATACTTTGCGACTGCAAGAGAAACTCCCCCTGTGGGTTAGGGGTAAGAATAGACCTCCTGTAGGTGGGGGGAAGAATAGACCCCCTGTGGGTGGGGGGAAGAATAGACCCCTGTGGGTTGGGGTAAGAATTGACCCCCTGTGGGTTGGGGGAAGAATAGACCCCCTGTGAGTGGGGGAGAGAATAGACACCCTGTGGGTGGGGGTAAGAATAGACTCCCTGTGGGTGGGGGGGAAGAATAGACCCCCTGTGGGTTGGGGTAAGAATAGACCCCCTGTGGGTTGGGGTAAGAATAGACCCCCTGTGGGTTGGGGGAAGAATAGACTCCCTGTGGGTGGGGGGGGAGAATAGACTCCCTGTGGGTGGAGGAAGAATAGACCTCCTGTGGGTGGGGGAAGAATAGACCCCCTGTGGGTGGGGGGAAGAATAGACCCCCTGTGGGTGGGGGAAGAATAGACCCCATGTGGGTGGGGGTAAGAATAGACCTCCTGTGGGTTGGGGTAAGAATAGACCCCCTGTGGGTTGGGGGAAGAATAGACTCCCTGTGGGTGGGGGGGAGAATTGACACCCTGTGGGTGGGGGGAAGAATAGACCCCCTGTGGGTGGGGGTAAGAATAGACCTCCTGTGGGTTGGGGTAAAAATAGACTCCCTGTGGTTTGGGGGAAGAATAGACTCCCTGTGGGTGGGGGGGAGAATTGACACCCTGTGGGTGGGGGGAAGAATAGACCCCCCGCGTCTCCTACACAATGTGTAAAAGGCAAATGACTGGGGAAATCCGAACTTGACTTCCTCTTACTTGAATGAACTCCTGAGTGAGTTTCAAGGTCATTGGTCTTGCGTAGCCTACACAGATTGACAGGTCTTAACATTCCATGATTCATCATCTTCATCGTCATTCGTTTGCTAAAATTCAACCACCACGACCCCATTCCAGACCCACCAACCCACCCACCGACCCCCTCCCTTCCCTGTCCCCCACACCCCAGTTTTAACACCTGATCCAGGTCCACTCTACGCTCTCTGTCCTTTCATTGGCGTCATCTGTTCTAGATGGAACAAATCCTTCTCTCTTTTCTTATGTCCCATGTCTCTGTCTTTGGCACTGAAGACCTCCCGAATTCCCCCCCCCCCCCCCCCCCCCTGTCTCCTCTGTCCATAACCCCGTCTCCCACTCCCTCCCCCCTTTGCCCTTTCTCATTTCAACCTCCATCATCGCCCATCAATTGACTTCATTACCCCCGTCCTCTTCATTCTCTCGCCCCGTCCTTGTGGCTGTACTAATTGTTTCTCATTAGCATGGAGAGCTTCGGTGCCTCCCCCTCCCTCTCCCCCCACCCACTCCCGGCAACCCCTCCCCCCACCTACTCCCGGCAACCCCTCCCCCTTTTAATCCCCCCCCTGCTAAGTCCCTCGCCCCTCCTTAGTTTCCTCTTCCCCACACTACCTCTCCCTTTATTCTCCCATTCTCCGCTTCCCTACTCTCACACTTGCTACCCCAATCTACCCCCGCTTCCCTACTCTCATACTTGCTGCCCCAATCTGCCCCCGCTTCCCTACTCTCATACTGTCTACCCCAATCTGCCCCCGCTTCCCTACTCTCACACTTGCTACCCCAATCTGCCCCCGCTTCCCTACTCTCACACTTGCTACCCCAATCTGCCCCCGCTTCCCTACTCTCATACTTGCTACCCCAATCTGCCCCCGCTTCCCTACTCTCATACTGTCTACCCCAATCTGCCCCCGCTTCCCTACTCTCACACTTGCTACCCCAATCTGCCCCCGCTTCCCTACTCTCATACTGTCTACCCCAATCTGCCCCCGCTTCCCTACTCTCATACTTGCTACCCCAATCTGCCCCCGCTTCCCTACTCTCATACTGTCTACCCCAATCTGCCCCCGCTTCCCTACTCTCATACTTGCTGCCCCAATCTGCCCCCGCTTCCCTACTCTCATACTTGCTACCCCAATCTGCCCCCGCTTCCCTACTCTCATACTTGCTACCCCAATCTGCCCCCGCTTCCCTACTCTCATACTGTCTACCCCAATCTGCCCCCGCTTCCCTACTCTCACACTTGCTACCCCAATCTGCCCCCGCTTCCCTACTCTCATACTGTCTACCCCAATCTGCCCCCGCTTCCCTACTCTCATACTTGCTACCCCAATCTGCCCCCGCTTCCCTACTCTCATACTGTCTACCCCAATCTGCCCCCGCTTCCCTACTCTCATACTTGCTACCCCAATCTGCCCCCGCTTCCCTACTCTCATACTTGCTGCCCCAATCTGCCCCCGCTTCCCTACTCTCATACTTGCTACCCCAATGTGTCCCCGCTTCCCTACTCTCATACTTGCTACCCCAATCTGCCCCCGCTTCCCTACTCTCACACTTGCTACCCCAATCTGCCCCCGCTTCCCTACTCTCACACTTGCTACCCCAATCTGCCCCCGCTTCCCTACTCTCATACTTGCTACCCCAATGTGTCCCCGCTTCCCTACTCTCACACTTGCTACCCCAATCTGCCCCCGCTTCCCTACTCTCATACTTGCTGCCCCAATCTGCCCCCGCTTCCCTACTCTCATACTTGCTACCCCAATGTGTCCCCGCTTCCCTACTCTCACACTTGCTACCCCAATCTGCCCCCGCTTCCCTACTCTCACACTTGCTGCCCCAATCTGCCCCCGCTTCCCTACTCTCATACTTGCTACCCCAATCTGCCCCCGCTTCCCTACTCTCATACTTGCTACCCCAATCTGCCCCCGCTTCCCTACTCTCATACTTGCTACCCCAATCTGCCCCCGCTTCCCTACTCTCATACTTGCTACCCCAATCTGCCCCCGCTTCCCTACTCTCACACTTGCTACCCCAATCTGCCCCCGCTTCCCTACTCTCATACTTGCTACCCCAATGTGTCCCCGCTTCCCTACTCTCACACTTGCTACCCCAATCTGCCCCCGCTTCCCTACTCTCATACTTGCTACCCCAATCTGCCCCCGCTTCCCTACTCTCACACTTGCTACCCCAATCTGCCCCCGCTTCCCTACTCTCACACTTGCTACCCCAATCTGCCCCCGCTTCCCTACTCTCATACTTGCTACCCCAATCTGCCCCCGCTTCCCTACTCTCACACTTGCTACCCCAATCTGCCCCCGCTTCCCTACTCTCACACTTGCTACCCCAATCTGCCCCCGCTTCCCTACTCTCATACTTGCTACCCCAATGTGTCCCCGCTTCCCTACTCTCACACTTGCTACCCCAATCTGCCCCCGCTTCCCTACTCTCACACTTGCTGCCCCAATCTGCCCCCGCTTCCCTACTCTCATACTTGCTACCCCAATCTGCCCCCGCTTCCCTACTCTCACACTTGCTACCCCAATCTGCCCCCGCTTCCCTACTCTCACACTTGCTGCCCCAATCTGCCCCCGCTTCCCTACTCTCATACTTGCTACCCCAATGTGTCCCCGCTTCCCTACTCTCACACTTGCTACCCCAATCTGCCCCCGCTTCCCTACTCTCACACTTGCTGCCCCAATCTGCCCCCGCTTCCCTACTCTCATACTTGCTACCCCAATCTGCCCCCGCTTCCCTACTCTCACACTTGCTACCCCAATCTGCCCCCGCTTCCCTACTCTCACACTTGCTACCCCAATCTGCCCCCGCTTCCCTACTCTCACACTTGCTGCCCCAATCTGCCCCCGCTTCCCTACTCTCATACTTGCTACCCCAATCTGCCCCCGCTTCCCTACTCTCACACTTGCTACCCCAATCTGCCCCCGCTTCCCTACTCTCACACTTGCTACCCCAATCTGCCCCCGCTTCCCTACTCTCATACTTGCTACCCCAATCTGCCCCCGCTTCCCTACTCTCACACTTGCTACCCCAATCTGCCCCCGCTTCCCTACTCTCACACTTGCTACCCCAATCTGCCCCCGCTTCCCTACTCTCATACTTGCTACCCCAATGTGTCCCCGCTTCCCTACTCTCATACTTGCTACCCCAATCTGCCCCCGCTTCCCTACTCTCACACTTGCTACCCCAATCTGCCCCCGCTTCCCTACTCTCATACTTGCTACCCCAATGTGTCCCCGCTTCCCTACTCTCACACTTGCTACCCCAATCTGCCCCCGCTTCCCTACTCTCATACTTGCTACCCCAATCTGCCCCCGCTTCCCTACTCTCACACTTGCTACCCCAATCTGCCCCCGCTTCCCTACTCTCATACTTGCTACCCCAATCTGCCCCCGCTTCCCTACTCTCATACTTGCTACCCCAATCTGCCCCCGCTTCCCTACTCTCACACTTGCTACCCCAATCTGCCCCCGCTTCCCTACTCTCATACTTGCTACCCCAATCTGCCCCCGCTTCCCTACTCTCACACTTGCTACCCCAATCTGCCCCCGCTTCCCTACTCTCATACTTGCTACCCCAATCTGCCCCCGCTTCCCTACTCTCACACTTGCTACCCCAATCTGCCCCCGCTTCCCTACTCTCACACTTGCTACCCCAATCTGCCCCCGCTTCCCTACTCTCATACTTGCTACCCCAA